>WEKX01017604.1:155625-245902 GCA_013390025.1 Pitta sordida | reverse complement strand
AAAGGTTGGATGATGTACTTGGTGGCATGACCTAGATATTAGGGTGGTGTGTTATAGGTAGGATGGTGTGATGGCAACAGGTTAGGTAACAGCTTAGGCTAGGTTAGGTAATAGGTGATAGGTTGGACTTGATGACCTCTATGGTCTTTTCTTACTGATTCTGTGATTCTGTGACTAGGTTCACTGAAGCACTGATCTATTCAATAGCTACGTTCTGTAATGTGTTCTGGGAAACTTTTATTCTGTGTTTTAGTTTTATTGGGGGAGGATCTTTTTGTTACTGTTTTTGGTTCGTTTCTTTGTTTGAGGTTTTTCTGTGTCTAACATGAATTCACTTGCTAAGTCTCTTGTTCTTGGAACAAGTAATGAGATAAACTCTTGTACCAAAGTATCTTGGTGTAATAATTCAGTGTACTTCCTCACATTGATACTGACTAATAATTATTATCTTTGGGTGTTTCATGATGGGTGTTTTGTTTTTATTTATTCCAGATTCCTGAAGTATACACTCCAGTGCTTGAACATCTAGTTGTGCTGCAGATCAACAGCTTTCCACAGTACACTGAAAAAATGCAGCAAGTCTGTTGCAGATCTATAATAAAGGTGTTTCTAGCCCTCTCAGGAAAAGGTCCAGTTCTCTGGAGCTTTATTAGCACTGTGGGTGAGTCTGTATATTAACTCTGTTGGAGTTTTGGGGGGGTCATGGGGTTTTTTCTTTGGATTTTTTTTTCCCCTGGGTTGATTAACCAATTTTAAGGGAGATATGTGGAATAGCCATCTAGGATCAAAAATGAAGCTTTTCCTGTTCTCTGAGAATGAAGGTTTAGTGTCCTCATCATGTCATTTTTCTTTATCCGTTGCTAAATCACTTCAGGAATGCATTTAACAAATGTTTTGGATAACAGTGGACTATGATTAAGGGCAGGAGAATGTATTTTTGTGGTAAGACTTGCATTCCAGCTCTCAGGGATTATGAAAGGAAAGGAATTTCATAGAAAAATGTGCAAAAGCTGTTGAATTCAAATAACCCTTTCAGTTAACCCTACAAAATATCACAAAACAAAAGGTGTGTCATCTCTCTTAGAAACACAGTCTTTCCATGGTCTGGAACTTGTACATAGTAAAAATAAAATTCCAAATATGGAATTAGTCAAGTACAGTCCTGTGCATGTAATATGGAATGTATAAGCACTGGTAACTGACAGCTCTAGTAGCCTCCAGCATGCTGATATTTCTTTATAATGATTTTTAGAAATTACTTCGAATTTCTTTCAATTATTTATAACAATTTTTTCTCTATTGTTATGGAATTTCCATTGTTTTCCATTGTCTTGATTTGGGAAGTGATGCACCCAAGCACTATGCTGGAATGGAGATCTTAAGTCCATGTCTGTAAGAGTCACTGGAAGTTGTTGCCTTTTGAATAAGGCCATTATGGGCAATGCCTTGGTCATCATTGCATTCAAAGACAGGAAAAAGTCAAAGCAATATTAAGAAAAAGTAATAAGAAGCAAGTTCAAAATTGGTTCCCTGTGAAACATCCTAGTTAAGGCTCTGGTTTGAACTTTTTTGTCCTTAAAGAAAAAAATCTGTGTCCATTTGCCTCTCTCTTATCCTGAGAGAATACAGAAAATAGAAGACTGATCTATTTCATTGCTGATGTAAAGAGTGATATAGATGCTGTGCCTTTTTAAGTCTTTTTAGGCAATTTGGTTTTTTATTTGTTTCAGTGCATCAGGGATTGATCAGAATTTTCTCCAAGCCAATCACATTTTCGAAGGTAAAATAACTGTTTAAACATATTTATTTCATCTAGATTCCTAGAGTGTACATTCCAGTTCTTGACAATCTAGCCCAATAAACAGGTGAAGGCCCAAAGAAACAAAAATAGTACTGTGCATTCTGTTACTAGTCCATTAGTAGTAGTAGTTACTGGCTCAGTTGTTATTAATCTCTTGTCTTCACATCTGCTCATCATAAAGTAGATGTGCCTCTTGTACCGAATGAAAAAAAGACATGAGAAAGACTTCTGCTTAGTCAGGTTGCCTCTGTTAGAGTAGGCTGTAATAAAAGTCATTCAGCTTTCTCTTAGGTTAACAAATTTTGGACATTTGAAAAGTTTTATTGAATGCTTGTGTTAAGGGTGGATTTTAAAGCAGAATAACTGTAGAATATCTTAACTGAGCCCTAGGAGCAGAGCTTTAGAGGGTTTTTTTGGAAGGAGATGGTTTGTGTTCTTATCCAATTAAGTGAGAAAGCTAATGTTTCTACCTGCAATAGTAATTTTAAATTATGTTTTAGCATGAGTCAGGTAGTTTCATATGCAGTTGTATTGGGATTTGACTGAGATAGAGTTAATTTTTTCCATAGCAGTCCTCATAGTTCTGTGCTTGTATTTGTAGCTGGAAACGTGTTAATAACACAACAGTGTTTTGGCTACTCCTCAGCAGTGTTCTTGCAGCATCAAGGCTGTCTCTCCAACATTCCCCCCTCACCAGTAGGCTGGCAAGACAAAATCTTGAGAGGGGACATAGCCAGGACAGCTGACCCAAAAGGGATATTCCATCACTCAGCCATAAAAGCTAGCAGAAAGGAGGAGGTGGGAGCCCTTCATTATTAAGATATTTGTTTTTTGGAGCATCTGCTACAAGTACGGAAGTGGCTGGATGGGATATAGAGAATAAATCTTTTGTCATGCTTTGCTTCTGCACATGACCTTTGCATTATTACACAGCTTTTATCTTGACCTACAAATTTTTCCTGTCTTATTTTCCTGGTCCCCATCCTGCTGTGGAAAGGGTGATAGAGTGGTTTTGTGGGCACCTGGGATCCAGCTAAGGTCAAACCACCACAGCAGTGTATCTGAAAAATATTGTATCCCTTCAGGAATTATTTGGAAAAGAAACTTCTGAATCGGCAGGATCATCTGAAACTGGAGAGGTTGGGACAGGGAGGTGGAAAGTACCGACTTACAAGGACTATCTGTATCTCTTTAGAAGTCTCCTGAGCTGTGACACAATGAAGGTAAGACATAGTTAACATGGAAATTAAAAAATAAATTACAGTAATTCCTCACCTCTTCACGTCTCGATTTTTCGCGGTGTTTTTCCGTGTCACCTGAGCAGCGGATGGCCGTGCATGCAGAGAGTGCCTCTGCTGTGCCAAGGGGGTGGGACCAGCTCACCCCGCAGGGCAGGGGGCGGCTCTCTCGGGTACCACCCAGTGATGCTCACCCCAGTTACCACCCAGTGATGCTCGCCCTGGGGCTGTGTAGGGACAGGAGTCAGCAAGAGTGCAGCACCAGTGTCTTGGGGCAGCACCACGTCCCTGCTGCCCCCTGTGGAGTCTCGAGGCTGTACCAAGCAAGCTCTGCTGCTCTGTGCAGTCTCGTGGCCTCACCAAGCGCCTGCTGCTGCCCAGGGCGCCCCGGGAAGGCATACCCACCTTGCAGATGGAGGAAAGGGGCGAACAGGACCCTCCCACGTTGGGGTGCAGCAGTGATTTTGTCTCCACTCTCCTGTGTCTGCCAGACTTGCTGGGGAGGGGCAGAGAGGACCACATTTGCTCCTCTCTCCCTTCACATGGTGCTGGGAGGTGCTCTGGGGCTGAGGGGGGTGGGGTGATGGGCGCAGCTTACACATATCTGCCACACTTCATGGATTTCAGCTTTTGTGGCACTCCCCCAGTCATGAACCCCCATGAAATTCGAGGGATGACTGTACAGTCCTGAGACCTACTGCTACTTTTCTAACCCTGGGCTTTTTCTGAATTTCGTGCTGTAGGACTGTCTTCTGGCTTTAGTTGGATTTTATGGGTGATAAATGAATCAAACAGGGATTAATTTATGCTTTCATAGTTGAGAAACATCTAGAAGTGGATTCTCTGAATCATTCAAATGTTAGTTTGTAAATTAAAGACGTAATTTTCATTTGTGTTTTGAAGTATGAACTTTTTTCCTCCTACAAAGGAATGTGGTTTTGAAGATGCAAATTTTCTTACTGAAAATTCACCACTGCAATCCCTGAGCCGCTTGCTGTATGATGAATTTATAAAATCTATTTTGAAGATCATTGAGAAATTGGACCTGACTGTTCAGAAACTGGATGTTAATGAACAGGTGAGGCCAGTGGACTTGTCCATTAATTCCTGTTGTCACAGGGGAACCAAAATCACGTTCCCTGTTTTGATTTTTTTCTGCTTAGAGACACCTTATAGTGTCCTTGAAGTAATCTTCATGATGGACAAAATATATTACTTCATATTTCTGAATGTTGCATTGCAGTGTTAGGGGATGGAAACATCAGAATCAGTAGAAGTTCACAGAATCTGTTATTTTTGTGTTCTTTGGCATCTACTGGTTTTCATTTTACTCCTTAGAAGTAAGCATCCCTTATTACTTCTTTGAATTTTTGATGTGTCAATTGTTAGTTCTTTGCCTGTGACATACTAGCTAGTAGCAGCTAGGAAAAGAGACAGATTTTCTGGCAAAAAGTGGTGTAAGTGCTTTCTGTTTTGTTGCTTCAATATTTGTTTTCAGAATGAAAATGATAGTGGTGATGCTGTGATTGGGCCTACTTCTGACCCTGCTTCAAACCTTCAGCCAACAAAGCCAACAGACTTTATTGCCTTTCTAAATCTTGTGGAATTCTGCAGGTATTGATATTTTTTAGGTAATTTGGAAGTTACAAAGCAGTTGGAGGAAATTTGACATGAAACGTATTTAAGGTGCTTGTTTCTGAGCTATTTTTATATATTATATTTAAAAATGCACAAGGTGATTGTTAGGGAGAGGTTTTTAGACTTCTGGATCATAGGTAGAAGCATACTATAGCTCATCACCTGAGGTGTTTTTGAAGAATAGAGGAGACAAGTCATTCACTTTTATTACTTGTGTGTAATTGTCTTTCGGTCTATGTTGTAACTTTTAGTATTATACTGACAATACATTCTAAATACACTGAACCCTTAAATCTTGTCGGAATTAGGGTATTGTCAAGGCACGCAAAGCCTGTTTTCCACGAAGATAGTTGACTTATGAATATGCTAATAATCCACACACAGTGCCACACCCCCATCAGCCCCAGAGTATTGGAGGGCATTCCTGGCACCTCCCCAGGCCCTCTGAGGGCACAGGGGACCATCCCTGGCTTTCCCCGAGGTGCAGCAGAGGGTGTCCCCATCTGCCACTGTACTGGAGGGGTGCAGCAGAGAGCTTATGCAGCAGGGCCAGCACTTGCGTCTGAGCATGGAGGGGCTTGTGGGGGGCCAGCAGCCACTGTTTCTGGGGATGGGACAGCGGCAGGGGGGCAGCACCCGCTGTTTCTGGGCACAGGGAGCAAACTCTGGGCAGTGCCCACGTGAGTGAGAGGCACCGCCTCCCCAGGCCTGCAGGGCGTGCTTGTCCTGCCCCACAGGGTGTGCCGATGCTGCCCCTCGGCAGCAGCAGACACTCTGCACATGCACAGATGTGAAAACTCTGCAAAGAACGAGGCTGTCTTCATAGGAAAAGACCCCACAATATACTGAAACCACAAGATAAGAACCACGAAGTACTCAGGGTATACTGTACTTCAGAGACCAGAAATACAGTCTTCATTTAGTAGTAAGGGCCATTGAGTTAAAAGTACAGCATTAATTGCCTGTGCAAGTTCTGTTCATTTTCCCTAGGGATACTGCAATCTCAGTAATGAAATGTGATTTGTGAAGATGTGTGTTTGTATAAATTCAGAAATAAGATATAATAAGGAAGAAATGGCCTTGCACTCTAAAGCAAAGTGAAAATTTCCCTATGCTTGCCTCAAAAGGCGGCATGCAGTTATTCCCTATCTTTGGAGCTGATCTGTTATAGCAGTATTTCTCTTTCTTGTACTAAGATGAAAGTTTAAAAAAACATATTTGATTTCTTTTTTTTCTTTCCCCTCCCCTCCTTGCTCTGTGTTTTCTGTGCATCTGTTTTAGAGAAATACTTCCAGAGAAGCATGTGGAATACTTTAACCCTTGGGTATATTCCTTTGGTTATGAGCTTATTATACATTCAACAAGACTACCTCTTATCAGTGGATTCTACAAGCTGCTTTCTGTTACAATGAAAATTGCCAAAAGGATAAAATACTTTGAGGTGAGATGTCCTTTCCCAATGGAGCAATATATGCTGCATTAATCACTGTGCAGTTCTTTATGTATAGTATTTTGTGCACTATGGAAAATAGTTCATAGAAACTGTTACTTGTTTTAAATGTGTATTTATAGCCTCATATGCCCTCATGGTTACAAGCACATACAAAGTCAAAATTTAGACTAGAAACCCACTTTCTGAAAAGATACCATTTATATGTAATGCTCTTTCTGAAAAAAAAATTGCTCATTTCTTATTTCACCATTATTCTTGCTACCTGGACATCTACAGTTAGGGAAGTTTGTCATTTTTATAGTTTGTTAGATGGGCTGACAAGGAGAAAAGCCATGGAAAAGTCAGTTTTCAGTCATAGACATCTTGCTTATTTGCATAATATGAAGTGTACTCCAAAAAGGCAACCCTCAGTGCATGGTATTAATGTTAGTTTCTAAGCTCTGAAAGACCAAAGATACATTCTGAATTTTCACTGATGCCAGTTTCATGTTGGACAGTGATGTATGTCTTCTGAGTTGAACTTGTGCTTCATATTTGTACAGTGGACTATATGTTTTTGAATGCTGCTGACTTGCGATTTCTGTTTTTGCAGGGTGTCAGTCCAATGAGTGTCAGAAGATGTCCTGAAGACCCAGAAAAGAGTTCTTGCTTTGCACTCTTTGTAAAGTTTGGAAAAGAGGTAAGTGATTTTACCAACCAACTTTCTTAGTCTGAATATAAATATATGTGATTCAATCAAAATTACAGTCAACCCTCTTTACTTCACGGTTCCCCATTCGTGGATTCACTTCTTTGCGGTATGATTTTCTTGCGGTTGAGGAGGTCCATTTCACAGGGCATTCATGACTGCACCTGCGCGAACTGACTGTCGTGAATACTCAAAGTAGACAGTCATGAATACGCAAATGAACCTTGCTGCGTGGACTGCCAGCGCACTGCTCTGTGCCCGCCCTGCTCCACCCAGAGCGAGGAGGCTGTGGCAGTTCCACTGGCGCTGTGCCTGTGCCGTGCCCGCCACATTCCTCTCCATTCTGCTTGGACTGAGGTGACTGCAGCAGTTCTGCCCACCCTGTGCCCGCCCCGTTCGATGTCGCTCAGAGCAAGGCAGCTGTGGCAGTTCCGCCCGCGCCACACTTGCGCCGTGCCCGCTCTGCTCCACTCGGAGTGAGGCAGCTGTGGCAGTTCCGCCAGCACCTGCCTTGTTCCGCTCTGCTCAAAGCAAGGACACTGTGGTCTTCCCGCATCCCCCTCGCACGATTATGAAAGATATACACACTCTCAGGTTAGAGGTGTCCAAGATTTTCTCAGGGTAGACGTGGTATCTAAGACCAAGTATGACGAGACCAGATCTACTCACCCGGAGAGATGCCAGGACAGCGCCAGCTTTCCTGGATGAATGGAAAAGGGGTTTTTCCCAGTGCGGGGTGGCCATGAGCACCAGGGAGTGCCGACACAAACACTGACACAAAGCAGGGCAGTGTCAAAACAGCACTGGAGTGCGCCGGGGCTGAGAGTGGTGGTGTGAGCGGGTGGGGGAAATTTGCATATTAATGAGCTGCCTATCAATCTGGAGGGAGGGCTTTGTGAAGCGGGGTACCAGACCCGTGGTACCGCAAAAAAAGAGGGTTGACTGTATATCTTCTGAGAAATCTTACATATGTGATAGAACTATTCCTGCTCTTTGAGCTGTGCAACATAGAGGGGTTTAAGATTTTTTTTGCCATTTTTTTACTTAAAATCAGAAGAGGTGTACTGGTCACCTATTCATGTGAACTTGATAGATAACTGTGTAATTGTGTTTTAATTACCCTCTGGTAACTGTCTGCAGATGAATGAGATTCCAGTATTGGTTTTGACCTGTTTATTTCACGTAAGTGTTGATACAGCTAAGATCTTAAAAGGTTTATGATTGTTCTTGACCTATTTATCTGAATTTTAGGTTTCAGAAAAAATGAAACAGTATAAGGATGAGTTGTTGGCATCCTGTCTGATTTTTTTGCTCTCTTTACCACATGACATCGTCATGCTTGATATCAAAGCATATATTCCAGCACTGCAGGTGGGTCAAAGTGATGTACAGCTAAGACTCTTTTTTTTCTCCCCCTAAAATACATACAAACATTCTAGAGGACAGTTAGTGTCCTGTTGAGCTGTTTAAATAATTATTATGCTTTATACTGTCTCCAGTGAGATATATTGTACAAATGACTTTTTGGATAAACAAGTAAATTATTGAAATTTTATTTTTACACTAAGCTGACTCTCTTAGTGCCTGTGTTACAATATAAATATGTGTCTCCTGCGCTGATCTTGAATGAGATGTTAAGCAGACAAAAGTTAATACAAAGGGAGATGTATTGTACACTAAATGCTTTCAAATTTGGTGGGTTTTTTAACCTTAAAATAATAATAGTCAATAAAAAAGAAAGGCTGATAGTTTTATATTTGATACATAGAATGCATTTAAGCTGGGTCTTAGCTGTATCCCAATGGCTGATCTGGGCCTGGATGCTTTGGAAGACTGGTCAGCTCACATCCCCAGACATATGATGCAACCTTACTACAAAGATGTTCTGCCTCTTCTTGATGGTTATTTGAAAAGCTCTACATCTCCAGGTACATACATGCAAAAAATTATTAGTCTTGAGAGGAAAATACTTTCATAGGTAATACCTAAAGACGTGGACGTGATGCAGCTTTTGTCTATATTTTATGCTTTCTCTGGTAGGAACAATATAACTTCCCTTACACTCTAAAATTTACCTTTTTTTGTAAACTAGGATTTACTTGCTTCTGCTGAACAATCATTAATTATTAGCCATTTTATATGTCACTTCTCAGTGATATGTCCTTCATATGTATAAATCAGCTTTATTTTCACTGAGAGACTTATTAATATATTATTTTTGTCTTCAAGTTTTTAAATGAAAGAATAATTGTCACATCTTAAAACTAAATACAGGAAAAACCTAAGTATTAGATTTTTTTAATGAATCTATGAGTTGGTGCATGAGGTGCTGATACAGTAAATTGATATTGATATTGATATGCTGGTTTTTTGTTCATCAGTTGAATCCCAGAATAACTGGGAAGTAAGGAAACTTTCTCGAGCAGCCCAGAAGGGATATAATAAAGTTGTGATACAGCGTATAAGAAAAGCAAAGACATTTTCATTGGTAAGAATCTTGTTTCTTTTTAGAGTTAAATGTTAATTGCTTCCACTGTTTCCCTTCCTTTCCTGCATGCATATGTGTTGGGGGTTTTTAAGGGTTATTTCTACCTTAAATGAGTATAATGAGTCCCATTCTATAGCATGGCTGAAAAAACTGTAACACCAGAATGGCTGGAGAGGTCTCCTAATCTACGGTGAGAATAGGAATGAAGTGGGTAAACAGAATTGAAGAAATCCTGTAAGTCAGTATCACTGCTTACATTGATACATTGTGGCAGCAGAAATTTAAGCCAAAATGAAGTCCCAGCTTAGTAGTGGTGCCATATGCAAATACAATTTTGTGAATGTGTAAACTTTTGGATTTTTTTAATTAGTCTTGTGCATAGGTTTATAGTGACCAGTGGCCTCTCCAGTAGTTCAAAATAAGTGTGATTTTATTTGTATCTTCCCATGCACAAATTGCCTTGGAATAAACCTCTTTTTAGATGTGAAACTGTTATTTACTCCTATGTATAGAATTCTTTCCAACTTATTAGTCTTTAAACATAGAGCTCCTGGAGTGAGTCCAGTGGAGAGCTACAAAGGTGATTAGGGTGCTGGAGCATCTCTTATAAGGAAAGGCCGAGGGAGCTGGGTCTGTTTAACCTGCAGAAGTAGACTGAGAGGGGACCTCTTCAGTGCATATAAGTATCTGAAGGGAGGGTGTCAGAATGGAGCCAGGCTCTTCTTGGTGGTGCCAAGCAATAGGACATGACACAACAGGCAGAAACTAATTAATAGGAAGTTCCACCTGAATATCACAGAATATTCTGAGTTGGAAGGGACCCACAAGGATCATCGAGTCCAACTCTCAACACTGTCTCCCTGGCGGGAATTGAACCCGGGTCTCCCACACGCCAGGTGGGGACACTTACCACTGTACTAAAGTGGATTTATATGAGGACAAACTTTACTGAGCTCCAGAATACATTGCCCAAAGAGGTTGTGGAGTGGTCTTTCCTGAAGATACTCAAAAGTTGTCTGGACACAATCCTGTGCCATATGCTTTAGAGGACCCTGCTTAAGCAGGAACGTTGGACTAGATGGACTCCAGGGTTCCCTACCAATCTTCATTATTCTGTCATTATGTAAAACAGAATGAGTAAATTTTTTATCCCATACAGGCTGCTTATGAAAACTGGTTGGCTGAGGGAGCTATGTACTGTTGTTTAGCCTGGAAAAAAGGAGGCCCAGGGGAGACCTTCTTGCTCTTTAAAACTACCTAAAAAGAAGTTGTAATGAGGTAGGGGTAGGTCTCCCAGGTAACAAGCAACAGGACAAGAAGAAATGGCCTCAAGTTGCACCAGGGAAGATTTAGATTAGATATTTAGGAAAGGTTGTGAAGCACTTGAACAAACTGCCCAATGAAGTGATAGAATCACCATCCCTGGAAGTGTTCAAAATACATGTGTGTGTTTGGCACCTGGGGACATGGTTTAGTGGTGAACGTGGGAGTGCTGGGTTAGTGGTTGGACTCAATGGCCTTTTCCAACCTTAACGATTCTATGATTCAATATAGATATAGGATCTAAATTTTGAGATCTGGAACTAAAATAAATGGAAACAGTAGTTGTTGCTTCAGATCGGTTCACACTTTTTAGACTGTAACATCTTTCTGTAGGTGTATGTTTTCTATGATAATAATTTTCTACTAAAATTTTAACCTTTACTTGAAAAATGGCAATTTAAAGCTCATAAAATGTGATGAAAATGCTTCCAGTTTTGCCCTCTTTAGCTTGTTAAACCAAAACTGCTCCCTTAGTTGATGCAATTATTCTCCCCATGGGTTCTTCGTTTTACCTTCTTATCTTAATGAGCCATAAAACCGTAATTTACTCTGTAAACCAAATTGAATATTGAAGTAACTCTTCTTTCAATAATATTAATCTGTTTAATTTTTTAGGATGATAGTCCCTCCTTGGAAGCTGTAAGGACTCGAGTGGCACGCCTTCTTGGATCTTTGGGAGGGCAGATTAACCACAACTTAATTACAGGTGAGTATCCTGTCAATGTAAATAAAAATATTTATGTGCCTCTGCTATCTCTCTTAAAAGTAGATTTCAATAAGGTCTCAACATCACTTTATGAGAATGTGTGATCTTTTCAAGGATACCTATTTTTTTGTTGGTCTTGTCTAAATAAAGTTGCTTTTATTCAGTTCTGGGTTTTAGTAGTTACTATGGGATGCAAAAAATGTGTAGAAAACAGTTAAAGGCAAAAAATTATATGGATCTGGGTATATGGTTTTATTTATTCCCCCTCCTTCACCCTCTGGCTGCAAAGCCATTTTAAAACTTTACCCCAGTTTGTAACTCATTAGTGCTTGTTTCCACCTTTTTTACTACAGCTCTCACTTTATTCAGTGTGAAATTTGGTTAGTCTAAAAACTAATGTATAGAATTTTTGTTCCTTTCTTTCATGCTTGCATTTGTTTTTTCTGCCTTTACAACTGATCTCTATTCTGCCCAGTATTTCATTGTTACTTACTCAGAAATACTGTGGGAAAGTAGCCTTAATCCCTGGAAATTAAATACAAAGTGTTGTCAGACTTTGTTAAACAAATTAACAAATATAATAATATAGGGAAAGAAAGGAGTAAGTAAGCCAGTTTTTCTTGGAGGAGATAACCATAAATGTAGTGATTTTCTGTGCAGTGACAGGAATGTACGTTGAATTTTGTATGATTGACTTTCAAGAATTTTCTGTAATATTGGAAGACAAGTGTATTATATTGGATGTGTTATATAAATGTTTTACATCAAGTGTGATTCAATGTCTCCTGGATTTATAATTTTCTCCCCATTTAACATGTATTGAAACTGGAGACTGCTACAATTCTCTCCTGAAATGATGACGACAGCTTTTTTCAGTAGTTCATAAAACATGGCATGGCAATCTAACTGAAGTTGGAATGTTGCAGATTTTTTGACTGTGTATGACATAAATCTTGTTGTGATCTTTTTTCAAATGTATTAGCTACCTCGGCAGAGGAGATGATGAAGAAATGTGTATCCTGGGACACTGAAAAGCGTCTGAGCTTTGCAGTACCGTTTGCAGATATGAAGCCCGTCATCTACTTGGATTTATTTTTGCCTCGTGTGACTGAACTGGCCCTTTCTGCAAGTGACAGACAAACAAAAGTATTGATGTCTTTTCAACATCTTGCTTTATGCTAGTTGAGAAATATTGCCTAAAATAGTGACTTCCTTGTTACTGAAAACCTGGTGTAATTAACTCATGTACTTCTTTGCTCTTTCATGAGGATGTTTTTCAGAGTGTTTAAAAACTAAAGAACAGAAGTTGCTCTAAGCTCTGACAGACAGCATTGTGCTTTGAGAGTTAGACTTAACATGTATTGACATTGTATACTGTACTCTGAGAGTCAGACTTAGTACAGTCGACTCTCTTGTACTTCGTGCCCCCCATATTGCAGCTTCGCATCTTAGCAGCATGATTTTTTAGCGATGAAGGAGGTCTCTTTTTGCAACTGCGCATGCGTGACCTGACACGCATGAATATTCAATTAGGCAGTCATGAATATGCAAATCAACCCTCACAGCCGCCGCCACGGCTTGGACGCTCCACTTGCACCATCTTGGCCATGGCACCAGCGCCGCCATGGCGGCTCAGCCGCTTCCCCACCCCACTGGCACAGCCGCCATGGCAACCAATACACAACAACACAGTGCCGAAACAGCACCAGGGAGCCATCTAAGGGTGCGGGGCAAATTTGCATATTGATGAGCTGCCATTCAATGCGGAAGTAGGGCTTTGCGGAACCCGATTAAGGCCGCAGGTCCGCGATATAGGAGACCCAACTGTAGTGTTGTTTGATCTCCTTTTCATGCCTAGATTATGAACCTGTGGGCCCAGTCTAGCAGAGCTCTTAAGCAAATTTTTTGGTACTCTGCTAGATTGGGATGTTGATATCCAAAGTGAGTCAAGAATGGAGGTATCCTTGAAAACACAGTGATGAGTGATGAATTTTGTCCAGCTGAAATGCGACTGCCCATGACAGAGAACATTAGGAAAAAGGCCAGTTAGAATGTGTATAATGTAGTTCCATGGGCATGATCTGTTCCTGGAACAGTCATTTAGCATAGGTTGGAGTGATCTCTCAAGTACACTCTTTCGTGTGATTCATTCTCTGCTGCCCACAATTTTGTCTTCACTGTGAAAGTAATGGATGCATAACCAAAGGGGTTTTATATTTCAGGTTGCAGCATGTGAGCTGCTACACAGCATAGTCACATACATGTTGGGGAAAGCAACTCAAATGCCAGAAGGACATCAGGGTCCCCCACCTATGTATCATTTGCATAAGCGACTATTTCCAGTGCTGCTTCGTCTTGCTTGTGACATAGACCAGGTGAATAGATTTATCTGTAAGCATTTGAGATTGTTCAAAGACCTTTAAGTGGGGGAATTGATAATTTTAATTAGAATTTTAGTTAGAAGTTTTCCTAATGTCTGGCCTTTTTTTTCCCCCAAATTTAATATATTTTGTAAGCTGAAATTCTGTTCTAGGGATAGATTTTCTGGAGTTTGGGGGTGAGGTGGAAGACTTTTTAAAGACTTCTATAATGCAATGTAGTTCAGAGTAACTCAGAGGAGTGCACAGAAGAGATTCAAGGTTCATTCAGAGAGTTTGTATCAGTAGCAGTCTTTGTCACCATATTTAATTTCTATGGTTTTCTTTTTCTGTAATAAGTTAATTTGAGGTGAAGTTGATTATTTCAATATTGAATGAGTGCAAAGCTAGAGTCAGAGGAAAAGCATTTGGGGGTAAATTTTTAGCTACCTCTGATATCAACATATCTTTGATACGTTTAATTCAGACATCTGAACTTTTCTTTTGTTCTAAACAAAACAGACACATAGGTTCAGCTGCGCTAAAATGACAGGTCTTGTGCCTTTTGAGACTGCTGTTTGGACTCTGGCATCCAGATCTAGCTTTAGAACAAAGGGTCTTTATGTTCTCTTAAAATATACAGGAAGCTGTGTTACCAATCAAGGTGAAACGTTTTTTGTTGGCATGTGGCTGAATGTAAGCCATAGTAAAATAATGTCTGGATTGGTCCAAACTGGTACATGCACACTGCATTAGAAGCATGTATATATGCATATAATATAAGCATATTTAATGTTTTTCCTTTCAAGTTACAGTATGACTATTCAATCAGGTTGATTTACAGGTAGAATTATTGAAATACAGGAGGTTAATAGCATAATAGCTTAGAAATATATTAAACCGAGAAATGTAGTTGATGTTTACTCTTTTCAGGTAACAAGACAGTTATACGAGCCTTTAGTCATGCAACTCATTCACTGGTTTACAAACAACAAAAAATTTGAGAGCCAAGATACGGTGGCATTCCTGGAAGCAATCCTGGTAGGTTGTCTTTGCTTTCTTTTTCCTGTGCCATGTGACCTTATTTTTAATTAGCAGCATTTTACTACTAAAGGAAGCAGGAACACATGAACAGATATGAGGGCCCCTTAATTATCTGAAAGAAAGAAAATGTTTTTTTAATTTAGTTTTTAATGATCATTTAATGCTTCATATCTGAGATTTTGATGGTGCATTTCTCTTTCTTTGGCATTCTCAAAATGCAGGTGTATATCATCTTTAGAACCCTGGCAGGATTAGTGAAACACTTTGGATCATCAATTTGTGCTAGGAACTACTAAACCATATTCACCACTCATCCCCCTGAAATAAAACTGCTTTTGTTCTTCTTGACTTTTCTCTTAAGTATCTTTGCTTTCACCAGGTGCAAAAGCTTTGAATTTAAAACTAGCTTTTGCACTGAACTGAAATGGTTGGAGGCAAGGTAGATCAGGAGATATTGCAGTAGTCTTTTTATGTGAAAATCAGTGTTGTCACATCATTTCTGAAGCAGAGGAAACTCACCCATCAGGAGACAAAGTGACCTGACAAAGTGACGAGACTCCTAAACCAACATCTGAGACAGGAATAAAAATCCAGATCTTTGAGGCCTACTTTAGTGCTGTAAGGGCTGGAAACACTGCCCTTCCCTTGGACAGTAGCAATTTGTTAATTTCTGGGAAACTGTGAGTACAGGTTTTCGATAGTAAAAAGTAATACCATGTAAATAAGCTGCTCTACTACTGCACTGAGACAATGGCAGGGATATTTTTGGTCTTGAAATAAAACAATCTTGTGTAATTTCAGAGTGGCATAGTGGATCCAGTTGACAGCACTTTGAGAGATTTCTGTGGTCAGTGCATACGAGAATTTTTGAAATGGTCTATTAAGCAGACAACACCGAGACAGCAGGAGAAAAGCCCAGCAAACACCAAGTCTCTTTTTAAACGATTGTACAGTCTTGCTCTTCACCCCAGCGCTTTCAAGAGGTTGGGTGCAGCACTTGCATTTAACAGTATCTACAGAGAATTTAGGTGAGCAAAGAGAGCTTGAAGCAGTAACTGACCTGGACTAAAGGTTCAATGAGATTAAACTTATCAATTGCAGAACTCAAATAGTTTTCCACTGATGCTCATTCTATGACATATATGACAACTCTAAAATTGAGTTGCCCACCTTGTTAATTTTGAATTATAATTTTTAGTTTGGGCTTTCTGCCGGTGGGAAACATATAAATGTAAGTCCTTATCACAAGTTCTTTTTTATGTCTTTTCAGGATGGTCAGCAAATTTTGCTGCAGTTGAGTACTTTTTTTGTGAGAAGATCCTGTAAAGTTTATTGTGTTTAGTTTGGTGGGGTTTAATTAGAATTTTACACTTAGTGCTTCTTCTACTCATGTTTCTCATTAAATTTATTCCTGAATTTTAAAGGGAAGAAAATTCTCTGGTGGAGCAGTTTGTATTTGAAGCATTGGTTATTTTTCTGGAGAGTCTGGCCTTAGCCCATACAGATGAGAAATCATTAGGTGAGCTCTAGTTAATTAACTATGGATTAAAGAAACAAGTCATCCTGTTGAATCTTGGGTTAAAAAACTGTAATTCTAAGAAAAGTAGATGTGCTTACTTTTGCAATAAGGGAAGAATTCTTTTTCATTACTTGGTAGAGAGGTCATTAAATATCTAGTTAGGAAATCTTTGAATCAACTCCTTGCAGTGTATAAAGGTAGAATATTTTAAGTGTAGGAGAGAGAACCTTTTAATATTTATGATGATTTGCAGTTTTGCAATAACAATAAAAATGCTACTAGTGCTTCAGATTTGAGTCCTGGTTTTGCAGTTACACAGTGTAAAAATGTAGCTTGATGAGACTACCATTGCTACTTTATAACAAATGAAATACATGTACGCCAAAAATTGACATTTTGATATATTTTGTGAAAGATTTTCCCTATTGTATAATACCCTTTCATGATTGCTTTGTCATTATTCTCTGCAACAGTATGAAGCTCTGTGAAGAATCCTTTTACTTGGTACTACTGATTCTTCAGTAAATCTACCTTTGTGTCTGGGTTTGTTTTTTTTTTTTTATGCTCTCACTTTCATGAGTTAATAGTAGTTAGAACATAAATTTGAACTGGTGTAACAAAGCTTTATTTATTTCAAAGGGACAGGTTAGAATATGATAGAAGTGGCCCAAGAAGAAATACACATGTGGGAAACTTTCAGTTTCTCTCGGCCTGATCACAGAAAGTAGAATATACAGTTTTATACAAGAGGGCTCAGGATTGGCTAGGGCTATGTTGGCCTGTCTGCTATTTCATGATTTTACTCTGCAGCCATGAAAAATTTACTGAGTAAAATTTACAGAGTAGTGGAGCTGGTTGACATTATCCTCTGTGTAAGTCTCTTGCACCATGTCTTTAGTGTTAATATCTCAATTCATGTAACCAAATGACTGGAATTTATGCACAGATGTCAATTCTCTCTTTCTGTCAGGTACTGCACAACAGTGCTGTGATGCTATTAATCACCTGAAGCGCATCATCAAGCATAAAGCACCTTCTCTGAACAAGGAAGGAAAACGACGAGTACCACGGTCAGCAATTTGCCTTTTTTTTTTTTTTTAATACTCCATTTTAATCGGCCGTGTCAGTAGTTCCATTAAATGCTTGGGATTCTAAATGAGAAGTTCATCCTATGGTGGTTGTCAATACAGATCTGCTGATGTGCCTGTGCAACCAGTGGTGGGAAAATACTCTACATAATATGAGAGAATCATGGTGGTCATTCTTTATTCCAGTGTGGTGAACTTTCTTTAGTTTAGCAAGGACAGGCAGAAAAGAAAAGCATGATTCCCTCACAGCAGTGCTTATGCTAACATTACCACTGATGCTACAAAGCACTTGCAGGAAACTGGATGAGGAACTCAGAGACATTGGTCTAGACGATGGGAGGCTCGGATGGATGGAGCGTGGTGCCCGTGACTTCAGGGTTGTGGGTGCGATCCCTGGGTGGGGGGGTTCGCTTGGGAGTTGGATGAGATGATCCTTGTGAGTCCCAACTTGGAGTAACCTGTGAAACACCTCAAAAGCCTTTCTTGCTTCTGTTAAGTGTTAGTAGATGTAGGACAAGCTGCAACAGGATGATCAGCAATTAAAGAGGGGTATAGTGAAAAAGGTGGAAGAAGAACAAATGGATCCAGTATCAGTTTGGATGAAGCTCAGAGTCACCTGATCTGGTCACATAGCTGACCCTGCTTTGAGCAGGAGGCTGAACTAGAGACTTCCAGAGGTCTCTTTTTGCTCATGTTATGTGATCTTAAAGAAACTGGGAGCTGGAGTCTAGATTTGGGTCACTGGTGTGGTATTTGATAAGTTAAGGGACTGGATAATTACGGGAATGGAGAAAAACTGTGCAGGCTTATATAAAATTTAATTTCCATTTTTCCCTTTCTGAGATACAAAGAGAATGGAAAATACCCGATTCTGCATTTTAAATTTTTACCACAAAGACTATGCTCTGGGGATCCAAAGCAAGAGAAAGCAGTGCAAGATGTGCTTGTAGAAGAGTTCTTCCTTGTAGTGCAGATGGGTTGTGGTTAGACAGATAAAAGGACCTTTATGATGCTCATGGAACATTTTTCAACTGAAAGACTGTGGCGTCTTGGTAGATACGAAGAGGACTGTTAATCCCTAATATTTTTGTGCAGAGGATTTCCAGCTACTAAGTCAGTGAGTCTTCAGGACATTGTCATGTGGCTCTTAGTGCAGTGTGGACGACCTCAGACAGAGTGCCGACATAAAGCCATGGAGCTCTTCTATGAATTTGTTCCCTTATTACCAGGTATTTCAAGTCACAGTAGAATATTATATTTGCTTTCTAAATGGCTTCCCTCTGTGTTTTCCATGCAAGGTATTAATTACAGGAAAAATTATTTTTGAAGTAAATAGCAGTTCACTCAGTGTTGTTAAATAGAAACTGAGTAGTTGCTTATACGTATTGCAAATCAGGTGCTGTGAGATCTCCGGTGTGTCGGATGTTTATGGGCATAGAAGAGGATTTTATTGCAAACTTTCTTCCAGGCAGGAAAACCTTACAGGCCCAGAATTGCTAAAAAGGCAGAATTGGCTGATGGGGGACTAGTGGGAATATCTTACAAATTATCCTCTTCCTTATGGGTAGTTTTAGCAATGTGACCAACAGTAAACCAGAACCAATACCTTCTCTGCTAGAAGACCTAGTTCAAAACACAAAGTTTGAGCATGTTTGTCCATTTACCTCTAGTTCCTTGCTTGTTTGAAATGCTTTTTTCCTAGAAAATTCTATTTCCATTTCTATTTCCATCAGGAAACAAGTCTCCATCTTCTTGGCTCACTGATGTTCTAAAAACGAGAGATGTTTCTTTCCTCATTAACAAATTTGAAGGAGGTGGCACTGATGCCGAAAGCCCATCTGGGATCCTTTCTCAGCCCACTCTCCGTGGTCTGCAGGAACCCTTCAGTTTACAGGCTGTAATGCAGTGGATGGATGCGTTCTTAGCAGCACTGGATTGCTACAATACATTCTTTGAGCTGCGAGTGATCAAACCTTATGAAATACTGGGTGAGTGATTAGCTGTTGCAATAGGCTTGTTCATGTGCGTTACATAAAGCCCATCCAAGATGAGTTCTTCACATGGACTTGAAAATTTTTTGTAAATGTAGAACTTTATCAATGACAGTTGGAGTAGATTGTTTTTTTATAAACTACAGTAATCCCTTGCTACTTCGTGGTTCACCTGTTGCAGCATCATGCTTTTCTTTCCCTGTGAAGACATTTTCCAGCTTCCCCCCGCCAGGGGCTGGTGCCAGCAGGTGCTGCTGGGGACTACTGGCTCCCTTATAACAGTGTCACAAGATTAATAAAATTATAGGGAAGCTTTATAACACTGTCTCAAAAGTGTATTAACCAAGCTGCCCTGCAGAGCCCTCCTCCTCTACTAGCTGCTCCTAGCTGCTGCAAGGAGCATGCAGCAGCAAGCAGGAGCACGCAGCAGCTAGCAGCAGCTTGCTATCTTCTGACCATGTTGCCTAGCTGAGCTGAGCCAAGGTGGGTGAAAGGCTGCCCACACCACTGAGCCGAGTCGACTCCATTGCCCCCACCCCCTGCATTTTCCAAGCACCGTCAATTTCCACCATTTAAGGGTAAGGGGAGCGCTGCCAAGCGGCACAGAGGCAACGGGACCACGGTGCCACTTCTGAGCACGGGGTGGTGGCAGCAGGATGCCATCTGCTGCTTCTGGGACCGTGAGGGACCATGCCAAACCAGCACAGCCCCTGACGGTGCTTTGTCGGGGTCGCCGCACTGGCTGAAGGTGGGGTGGAGGGTGTCAGGGCTGCGATTGGTGGGAGGGCATTCAGCTCACTCATCTCCTTCCCTTTGGAGCTGCCGCCTGGCTTTCGCAAGCGGAGGTGGCATCTGAGCTCACTTGAGAATGGTAGCGGCACAAGGCTGGACAGTTCAGTCTGCCTGATATGAAACCTTGGCTTGGCTGGGCTTGGCTGCAGCTCGGGCTTCTTCACCAGCGCTCGGCTCAGGCTCAGGTGACTTCGCAGCCCCCACCCCCTTGCCTGCATTCCCTTTGTTCCGAGCTGCTGCTTTTATTCTTGCAAGTCTCTAAACAGAATTCTGTTGATCACTGATAGTGCAGTTGCATAATTACTCTATGTATGAAGTCTTGTACAAATTTCAGGTGCTGTCTGTCAGTGTCATCTCTGTCTTGGCTTAAAACAGTATTGTAAGATCATTGTTGGATGCAGTCAGCATAGTACTAAGTCATTAAAAACTAGTGATATGAAATTTTCATCTCTTTTTTTTACTTCTGCCTAAATCATCATTAATAAGTGCTTGTAATGATCAGTGCTTGAAGTGATCACTAAGTAGAACTGCCCTTTATTGTCCACAATACATATTAACATTTAGAACTCTCATAGTACTTTCCAGAAGCACTGACGTGAGATGTGGTGGCTTTCTGTTTGTTACCTCAGTCTGACTGTTTTCTTCCAAGCACAAAACAATATATTTAAAAGCTGAGAGCTGCTGTATCATTTCAATTTAGTGTGATTCTTCTTCTAGGTGTAAATGAAAGTTCCTCATTCTTGGAAGCTGTGCAGTTCTTCCTTGAAACTATTGCTTTACATGATATCCACGCAGCAGAGAAGTGCTTCGATTGCAGTTCAAAAAGCACCATGTTCAGTCCACAAGAGAGAGACATGTACAGTTACAGCAAGTGTACCATTATAGTCCGAATCATGGAATTTGTGACCATGATCTTGGAACTGTGCCAGCAGGATTTCTGGAAGGTAGGCACTGAAATCTGTAGTGAATAAAAGATAGATATATATAGCTAAATATGTATGTTCTGTATATAGAGTACTTACAATGAATATTTCCTGTATGACTCCTGATGGCATTAAATGTGTGGAGATGGTAGCTGCTTAAAAGACAGGAAGGCAGATTGTGGGAATTCTTTCTTGAATTGCATAGCTTTGCTGCAATATAAACCATATTTATGCACTTACAACTCTCTTAGGAATTTTACACTGCCAAGTTTGGTTCTGAGACTGTGATTGTATCTTGTTGGCAGTAAATTTCTGATGGTGTGCACAGAGGGGTACATCAGGATTTACAGGTCTATAATCAAGACTGAAACAGGCCTATGTGGACTTAAAAGATCTTACGTGCAGTTTGAAGAGATAGCATATATCGTATGTCTGTTCTTATACATACGTGATTTTTGTGCATTAGCGTAATTGATTGAAAGTCAGACATTTCAATAGGGAGTCTGTGAGAATTGTTACTGTTTGATTTTGGTTTGATTTTAGGTGGAAGGATTAATGATAAATTATGAAGAATAGAATAAGGAAATCAATTCGTTTTTAAAGCTTTTATTTTGTGTTTGTTTTCCTTTTAGCTACTCGAGAAGCAACTGCTTAATGAAAACTTTATAGAGCTTCTGGTGATGACAGTGTGTGATCCATCACATGTAGGCTTTAACACAGCTGATGTGCAAGTCATGAAAAATCTCCCAGATGTCTCAGTAAAACTCATGAAAGCTTTGATGAAAACTCCCTATAAAGAATCTTTGAAACTGCACTTTAAAAAAAGAATCACACCCAAGAGGTAAGTAGGGACTTTGATAAGCATGAATCCAGAACAAATGCTACTCATCATGAAAAGTAGGAAACTAAACGTTGATGTCTATGGATGCACATGGATCTCCCCACCAATGTAATGTCATTGCTTCTCTTTTCTGTTTAGCCTTGAAGACCTTTGTTCTGTTGATCTGTTCAACTCAGATGCACGTTTTGATCAAGTTAAGTTTGGTGCTGTCCTTTCTGCCTGCAAGCAACTCCAGAAATCTGGCCTGCTTCATTCTGTTCTTCACAGTCAGGTAATTGTTTATCCATAAAACAAGGGTGAATATTTGTGTACAGTAAAGAGCTTTTCTTGTGTGAAAGGCCAGGATGAAAACAGAGAACAGATCAGATGAGGTTGTTTAAAATGAGATCAACAATGAAGTGCTATTGTTGAGTGGGATCAGAAATAAATGTCTTATGGTTGTTCTACAATTCCGAGAAACACAATACTGAGATTTAAACAATCTTCATAATTGTTATTCTTTCCAGACCCTGGAAATCAGAATGCAGATTCTAAAACTTCCTTTTACTGAGCTTTGCAGGACTGACAACTCAAAAAATCAGTAATAACTGCCCCATAAAGAGGGCAATTTTTCAACAACTTTTAAGCAGAAACCATTCAAAGTGATGAGGGAAATTAGAAAAGGAATATTTTCTAACAATAATGAAAAAGCAATATAAGGGTCTGAATTGCAGGAAAACAGGATAGAGAACAGCTGAGGGGTGGGGATGTAGGCTATATTACTCAAATTCTTTCTACTAAGTTCGTGATTGTAGTAAATCTCTATTTTACTGTGGGTATTTGAAGGAGATCAGGTTATGCAACAGCCACAAAGGCTGAGAAACTGTGAGCAATACTATATTTAACAACTAACAAAGTATTTAATTTCTGTGAAATGTTTGCCATTCATCCTCTTATGTCTAAATAAAATCTAGACCTGCGATGGTAATACGTATAATGTTAATCAAGGAGCTGCATGGTTTACCGTTTGTGTCCCACCCATTTGATTAAGCTATCAATTTTACTTTTGAAGTCAAGTAAACCTGAAAAAGCGAAGGAGGATCAGAATATTTTGAAGATTTTCAAGTTACTGTTACTTAGTTCTGAACCTTGTGTGCAATAGGTTTGTCTCATTTAGTCTTTTTCCTCATTTACAAAGGTGTCTTGGCATGGTATATTTCCATTGTTTTATAAGAAAATGATCTGGAGTTTGAGTGTTTTCATTAGCTATACAGATGGATTGGAAGGCTATTATGGTATTTTTCTCAGCTTATGTTAATTGTCATTTGTTTGTTTGTTTATTTCCATAGGATGAAAGGCCTCATTTCTCAGTTGGCTCCAAGCTTCTTTCAGTTGTTTATAAAGGCATTGCACCCGGGGATGAAAGGATATCTATTCCATCATTAGACATTAGCAGTAAGCGATTAGCTGATAGACTCCTGCAGCTAGCCTTTGCTATTGATGACCAGGTAGGAATCAACATCATTTTATACTCATTTTGGGTGGATGTTTTATTCATACTCCTACAGAGAAGCTGTAATAATTCTCTGACTTAACTGAGGGACTGTTTGTGCTTTATGGTAAAATGAAGAAGTTTGGGACGGAAGCTTAAAAAAAATCATGCTTTTCTAAGAAATTTCCAAATTAAATGTAATGTCCTTGAGGTAACTCTCTCTATACCTTGATTTTCACAGTGTGAGGAGCTAGTAAGTCTGCTGTTGAACACAGTAGTGTTATCTGTGCCACTGTCAGGAGCATCCCAGAACCACCTGATCAATTTCTCTCATGGGCAGTATTTCTACAGCTTGTTCTCAGAAACCATCAATCAACAGCTGCTGAAAAACCTGGATGTGGTCATAGTCCAGATTATGGAGTCATCTATCTGCAACCCCCAAATGGTATCGGACCTCCTCTTTAAAAAGACAAAGTCAGAAGGGGATGTTAGTAGTAACGCTTTTGTTGTTGTTAGACGTGCATGTAACTGAGTGTGTAGTGGGGGAAGAAGTGCGTTGGCTTGAATTTCAGACACCAGTGCTTTGATAGGGGCTTTTTTGTTTGTTTTGGGTTGGTGGGGGGTTTTTTAAGAGTGATTGGGGTGGGTTTTGTTGGTTTTGGGGTTTTTTTGTCTTGTCCTACTGGTACTACATTCGTGGTCTCTGGCAACTTGCCATTACTTAGGCTTTCTGCCATCTCATGTCAAACTGAGTGGAAAGTGATTACCTATTACTGCTCCTGAAATCTGTGGTTTCAGGCTGTTTTTCCATAGTACTTCAGGTCAAGAATGTCCTTTCAAAGCAAGGATCCATGTACTGTGCCAAGATCTTTGTTGCAGAGTGGTCTCAGAGCATGTGTGCTGTATTTGTTCTGGATAAAACTCTACTGGGAAATGAACTCCAACCACTAGTGGACATTTAGTCCACAGGACTGGAGTAGAGCTCCATTAGGGTATTAAAAAGAGCCACACACAGAGCACCCTGTGACCTGAAATACAGAGTGTAGTTGGCGTGTACTTGATGTCAGCACTGTTTGTTACGCTGAACCGATTTTGTTCTGTTGGTCCACAGTACTTGCTGCTGTAGAGCTCACTTTCAGTTCTGGGAAGGAAACATGTTATAATTGAGAAGCTCTTCCTTCAGTGCTTCTGACCAACAGAAGGGTCAAAAGTCAGCTCTCCCTTTTGCTTAAAATGATTTTCAGGAAAGTAGAATCACCTTTTTAACAATAAGAATTAACGGGTTCGTCTTTAATCCAAAGTATTATGTTTAAAGGTTTTACTTCCAAGTAACAGTTGAAAACACTTGGAGCATAGTTTTTGATGATACCAAAAATTGTTTAATTGGATTTTAGAGAGCTGTGTGTTTTAAAAGGATGTTTCTTTTGATGACTTTGTAGTGTTTCCTGTGGAGAGTATGCCATTAACTTTCTTAAGTGTCTCTGATAAATGGTAGGCTACTAATTTCCACTGGCTACCTGTAGCAATAGTGTGAAGTCTTCTCTTCCTTAACTTGATTAAGGTAAATACCCAAACTGGGTGAAACTCTTTATTGTTGTCTGCAGCTTTTGACTACTTTTTTTTTAAAAAATATGTATTCTTGTTTACATTTCATAAGATATCTCATCTTTAGTTTTATGCATTTTTGACAAGAAAAATGTATGCATTTCTGGAAGAAAAAAATAATTTACTGTCCAACTCTGGTGAAGTTACAAGGTTGACAACATTCACCCAGTTTTTAAGTGATTGCTAGCTATCCAAGAGGGAAATGCAGTATTCAGATTTGGAAGACAGGAACCATTGTTTTTTGAAAAAAAGGAGATTTCAAACATACTTAGTTCATATCTGCTATGCCAGGGTTTATTTTTTTCTCAAAATGAATGTGAATACACCAGCATATGTGCACGTTTCTCACTTTCACGCTAAAATTTTCAAGTGCTGATCTTTAGAGTTATTCTGGATTATCGTTTATTTCTCCATATTCACACAAAATGTGTGGGAAGGAATTGCTGCATTGTGCTTGGATTGAAACAGGAGCTTAAATTAGACAGAAGTCTCTTTTTCTGTGTGTTTTTAATTTCTTTCAGAGAGCATTCTGTATCCTTTTGAGGTTTAAATCTAGCACTGCTTTGTGATGCCTTTTTTTTATGGTTGCCCATACCAATGAAGTGATCCTATCGTCCCTTAATTTGCGATGCAAGAACCTATCTCTTCTTTTTTCCATCCAGGTTAGTAGCATTTTGAATGGCATGTTAGATCAGAGTTTCAGGGAGCGTGCTTTACGCAAGCAGCAAGGGACAAAACTGGTGACAGCTGTACTAAGAAACTGGGAGAAACTGGACACCTGGTGGGCCAAAGGTTCAGCTCCTGAGAGCAAAATGGCAGTCTTGACCCTCCTGGCAAAAGTTCTGCAGGTATGCATTGCTTTATAAAATTCAGGCAACCTTTCTAATTCCGTAGGAGTTGTATTTTGCTTTTAAATGCAATTTAAATCTAATCTTTGATGCTGGGGGGAAAAAAAGAAAATAGTTGGAAACTATCAGATTCTGGTTGTTTTTAAGTAACATAGTACAAAATATATTTGGACAAGCAGAAATTACTAGGTTTAGCTCTTCTCCCTCCCTTGTTTGTTTTTGGAATTGTTCTCCTGTTTTAGCTCCCTCTGTTCGTTTTGGAGAATCAGTGCAACTGAAGAGGACGTTCTTTGTCATGTTGGCATCCAGAAGGTCACAGTGGAGGGGTTCTACTAATATCAACAGAATGCAGAAAGATTTTTATTTTAATGACCTTTAATTTCCCACAGCATTGAGATTTTTTTCTGTTTTTTTTTTTTTTCTCTATTCCAAAAACATAATTATCTACTGATCCTATTGTGGGTTTTAGGAACTTGTAAAAGAAGCTGTACACAAATATACTCGGTTTTGTTTGTTTGTTTGTTTTGATAATTAATTGCTTCAAACTTGAATTGGTTTAAAGGTATGTGTTAGGACACAGAATGTGAACTGCTTTGCTGTGTTGGCTAACAGTGAAGTGTCCATTGGGAAATTTGGCTTTGAGAGGTAACTTAATTTTTCTTTTAACTGAAAAATGGCTAGCATAATGACTTTTTTTTGTACTGTGTAGGAGATCTTAGAATTCCTGTTGAGAGTCCTTTTAAAAACAAATATCACTCTGTATGTGCTTTCTGTTAATTCAGTGTACTTTTGGAAATAATTCTATAGCTCATGGGCTTTTTACTGTTCATTAACACAGATCTCTTTGACTAGTTAAAAAAATGCCAAAACTAATTTTTTTATTTCTTCTGTGTTTCCAGATAGACTCCTCAGTTTCTTTCAATACCAATCATGAAGCATTTACAGCTGTTTTTAAAACTTATACCACCCTACTTACTGATCAGAATTTAGGCTTAAATCTCAAGGTAAATTGCTCACTTGGATGTCTTTCCTACCCTCCCCAGATTAGAATGTTTGTTCTTCATGTAATTCCCTGTTCTTTGGCTTAAATTATAACATGGATACCACTTCTGTTTTTTATTCTTCCATTCAACATCCTAAAACTAGTAAATCATTCTTTTAGTTCTTAAGACAGGAGGCAATATCACAAATACCATATTTTGGTTTAAAGTGTTCTTTATTTTTCTTGCTCAGATGAAAAGCATGTCATTGTTAGGGAAAAAATTACCATCAGTTGCAAATTGATTAGTATTCCAAAGTGTTCATTTGAGAAATGACAGCTAATCAGGCTTTTAGCAAGGAGGGGCATTTCCTACAGGTCAAAATAAGAACATCTGTCATTTTTTGTCCGTGTCTGGAAGTGTTTGGCCAATGCTAATGGATTAGCTGCTATCTGTGGCTTGGTCAGGAGAGGGAGATAAAGTACTGCATACTGAAAACGGGAGTTCTAAAACATGCCTGAGCATAATGGTTGGACTAGAATATTAAAAAAAAATTACACTTTATGAAGCAGCTTTGCACAGTTCTTTCTCAGCCAGCCTACCTTTAACCTGATGGTTTTGTACTTTCCCATGTGTTCAAAATAAAGTGTGAAACAGTATTTTTTATATGTGTTTTTTTTCTCCAGGGCCAAGCAGTGATAATTCTTCCATTCTTCACTAATTTGACAGGAGAAAAACTTAATGACCTTAAAAATGCTCTTGATCAACTTGTAGCTTTCAATTTTCCCATGAGGTCTGATGAATTTCCCAAAGGAACCTTGAAACACAATAACTATGTAGACTGCATTAAGAAGGTCAGTATTTCTAACAAATACATAATTAGAAATCATAACAAACTATGTCTAGAAACAGTGTTTCAGAAGACTGGGAAAGAGAGATCCTCAGTTCACATAAGGAAACCAGCTTTTCTGTTTCTGAGTTGTATATTTATCCAGAAGTTTAATCTACAGGTGCACATTAAACAAACATACACGTCTGTGCATCTGCTTTTGGTCAATATTAAAAATATTAGTCAGTATTAAAAATAATTACTTTGTTAGATTTAATTGATTTTATTTCGTGTGGCTCTTTATGTTATCCATTATAATTTCTTTTTCAGTTGTTAGATGCATTAGAATTGTCTCAGAGTCCAATGTTGTTGCAACTGATGACAGAAATCCTCTGTAGGGACCACAGACATTTCATGGAGGACTTATTTCAAGCCAGCTTCAAAAAAATTTCCAGAAGGTGAGTTTAGTCCATTGGATTTTGCTCTTTTTCTCATTGAATTTTTGCTGAAGCACGTGTACTTCTTGTATTTCATTGTCCTTGTAATAGTGATGATTTACACCATGAAGTTTTACATAANTGGTGGAGTCACCATCCCTGGAGGTGTTTAAGAAAAGACTGGATGGGGAACTCAGTGACAGTCTAGATAATTGGACGATGGGGCAGGGAATTAGGTTATGTCCAGGGTTGCAGGTTCAATCCCATAATCAATCATTGTGGGTGTCTTCCAACTCAGGATATTCTGTGATTTTGTGATAATAGTTTTAATTCAGATTCTGCTGTTGTCTTCACATGTTTAAAGTATTTCTGAAGTATGAATAAATGACACCAATTTCCAGATTACACTTTCAGTGCCTGTGCAAATTTGGAAAGCCTTCGGTAAATCAGCTTGATCTGACGCAATTTAATTGATGATAATAATTGTTTGTTATGTATTTGTTATCCCTGTATAACGACATGATCACTAAAGTTGATAGCACTTAAACTGACCATGAATTACTTCGTTCAACTGCTTTGGAAATACAACAGCACATTTATTTAATAGCCTGTATCCAGAGTGCTAAATTGTAGACATAAACATGCTCTATCCACAGAAGAGGTCTTCAGTCTGTTCTATGCCAAACATTTCTATTCCTCTTGGGCTATTCAGTAGTGGCTGTTTTGGAACATGTAGTTTCCTGAACCAAGTCATTTACCTTATGGCCAAATCTCATTTTTGAAATTCTAACTTAAATAAAATTATTCAGAACAACAGTTTATCTAGTAGTGGAATGCTGATAGGCCACAGGAGAACCTTTAAACTGAAGTCTCCTCCTTTTTCTCCTCTTGTTTGCCTACATCCTTCACATGTACCAGATAAATTATTTTTTTAGTTTGTTCAGTAAAAAGGAGCCAAGAGAGTTAATGTTTATATTTGGATTAAATTATTAAAGATACACAAAGCTTACTATCTGTTGCAGACTAAAAAGCTGAGGTTTGTAGAGGGGTTGGGTTTTTTTTTTTTGAGAGCTCCACAGCAAGTGGTAATTCAACCTGTTCTTGCATGTCTTGTATGATAACCCCAGAGGTTATGCAGACAATAAAAATTTAAATGTTGCAGGGGCTTGAGACATAAATAAAAGTCTGGTAAAAGAGTCTTCATCTTGAGATTTCCATCTTGTTTAGGAGCACCACTGCTAAACAAGTGATTCTGTTGGACACTGTTCACAAAATGTTCCGAAGCGAAGAACTTGTTTCAAATACTACTCGTCAAGCATTTATGGATCGCTCCCTTCTCACTCTCCTGTGGCACTGCAGCTTGGATGCACTGAGAGAATTCTTTGGCAAGATTATAGTGCAGGCTATGGATACACTTAATTCCAGGTTTACAAAGGTATGTATTAATTGGGGTTTTTAGGATTTAGGAAGGTCTAATAAAACACTGATGTTGGTATGTACATTTTGCTTGACTTTGAATGAAGCACTAATGGAAACCATTTGCTTTCCAATTTCCTGTATCTTGGAACATAAGTTTGTGTCAGTTACATGGTTTGATTATTATTGAGAAACTTTTCTTTGTTCCCCAGTACGCTGTTCCTACCAAGTTAATGCATGTTTGCATATCTGCTGTGCATAAAAAACGAAGTTGGAACGTTATCCATATATATGTAAAAGGATGTGAAGTTCAGTTAAAAGCAAAAACACATTCAAACTTTGAAATATAAAAACTGTATGAAATTGTAGCCTGTTATTATATTGTAGGATAGAGATACTCAACCCCCATAATGAAAGCTCTGAAATTAGGTACATGTAGAGGAAGAAATAGATCTCTAGTGATTGCAGAGATTCTTCAGGAAGGGATTAGGATCACAGGTCTTCCTGTCTCTTTACACCTTGTCTTCCAATCTGAAAGTATAGGTAGATGCAGAGATTTTGTTGCCAGTGGAAGTCTCTGCTCTTGCTATAGTTCTTCACTCCTATGGTCTTGCTGATGCAGCTGTTTAAAGGCAGCAGGACAAGCAAGATGCTGAAAAGATCCAAGTTTAGTAACAGTTATTGAAACAAAATGCTAAACCCAGGACTTCTGTAGAGTCACCCTTACCATGTTTCTGTGGCTGTAAATGCTGGCACCAAAGTGAGGTGTATAAAGAAACTCATGAGTGACACCCAATATGGTGGCAGGTATGTATGATTTGCTTACAGCCCTTGTGAGTCTGAGGCATTATTTAGTGCTCTTCTTATTTTCCTCCTGTCCTTACAGTAATTTAGGCCAGTTGTAGTTAAAACAGCTCACATGATAACATAGATCAACGTACTACACAGGAACTCAGAGTCTGTTAGTCTATGATTATCATCAGTTGTTTTCTCTGTTTTAGAAGGTAGAGGTAAAATGAAGGTTGTCTAACAGAAGCTTTAAATAACTGTGGAGCTATTTAAAAGGAACAGAATCCAGGAAATCCCTTTCTGAGGTTTTACTTACTTGCTTTCAGTCTAATGAATATACTTTTGATACACAAGTCACCAAGAAAATGGGATACTACAAGCTGCTAGAAGTGATGTATGTGCGCCTTTCAAAAGAGGATGTTTACTCCAAGGACTCTAAAATTAACCAGGCTTACCGTGGCTCCATGAATGTAGAAGGAAATGAACTTACCAAGACACTAATAAAGTAAGACTTTTATTTATTTCATTTACTTTTAATTTTCTAAATAGGTTTTGGCCAGATACACTTTTTTATATAGGCCATGTGAAAAAAAGATTATTCGTTCAAAGGTAAATGTAATCTGTGATGTAGCTTTTTATTCTAAATGAAATATACAATGTTGAATTTGCATTGATAGCATAACCTCTGTCACAGACTGCAATCCTGTGTCAGGATAAGTTTTGCCTCCTCTTTTTATCCCATTTTCCTCTTTGTTAAACTTGTGCATTTATTTTACCTTTTCAGTATCATCCTTGGCCTTTAATTTGTGTTTTCACTACGTGTATTTCAGTTTCAGTATACTTATATTTCTGTGTTGAGTATGATTCTGTGTTGCAAAACTGTTATTTATATGATTGATGAGAAGATGGGATGAATTTTCATTTGTTTCATAACACAACAGCACACCCAGTAGGTGTAATTTGGCTTAATAACCACTGCAGACAGGGACAAAAGAGAAATACTGAATGTATCTCTTAATTAGTATTATTTAGTTTGTTTAATACTCTGAGAAATATGTGAGACATCTGAATTACTGTACATTTTGCTTTAGTTTTATTTTACAATATAATGTCCTCTGAGGACTTAAAGGAATTTCTTGGCTATGATTTGCAGAGCAATAAATGGCTTTGGACCAAAGACCTGTAAAAATCACATCTAAACTGATTTTCTCCAGCTGATCTATAGCACATCTTAGCATGCATATCCATTCATAATTTCATGGCAAAAGAACCATGAGAAAAATTTATGTAAGCCTCGTCTTACACCTTACCTTCATCTTATCTGAACATTACTTATCATCACATTCCTGTGTAAATACCTGGGAAGTTGTCTTTGTCATGGTTCTGTTTTAGGGCATTACACCTGTGGAGAACTTGAACAAGTCTGAGGTGGTTTAATCTGATACTGCTCACATGAAATTCTGTTGATTCTCTGATCTCTAATTGATTCCGTGCTTCTTAAAAGACTTCTGATGGTGTTTTCTTCACTGTTTGTGTTTTAAGGTCATGCTATGATGCATTTACAGAAAACATGGCAGGAGAGAGTCAGCTGTTGGAGAAGAGGAGACAGTATCACTGTGCAGCATATAATTGTGCTATTGCTGTCATCAGTTGTGTCTTCACTGAAATTAAATTTTATCAAGGCTTTCTTTTTACAGAAAAACCAGAAAAGGTGAGAAGCATTTGTTGCTGTTAGAAGGCTTTCAGAGCATGGAAAAGATTGTGGTTTTCCCTGGTAGCAATAAATCAAACAATGAAACCTGAATGACATGTATACTAACAAACTACCCACTGAGGCAACAGGAGTGATAGTTGACCATCTTGCATCCTTCATGCAATTTGAATTGGTGGAGTAGTGATACTTAACCCTATTTTCCTTCCACTCTCTATCAGTTTTCTAAAAAGTGAGGTTAAAACTCTCTATTGTTTAAGTTCCCCAGTGCTCGGAATACACTTGAGTAAGAGATACCCTTTTTACAGAGCACGTTCTGTGCTGTGAATTCTTGAGTAATTGAAAAGCAAATTTTTCTTTAATGTATTGATCAAAAAAAGAAAACTTGCCATTTTTTCTACATTGTACATTGATCTGTTGGGTTTTTTTAAAAAAGAAATAAAAAAACGTTCAAAGCAATTATTACTGTATGCAGCATTATAATTTTGCTGTTTCTAACATGCTTTGGTTTGCAGAATTTGCTGATTTTTGAAAACTTGATAGACTTGAAGCGTCAGTATACATTTCCTGTAGAAATAGAGGTGAGTGAAATTTCTGACATCTAGTGGTCCTAATGAAAAAAGGATTATGACTTTAACAGTGTAGTCACTGAAGACCTGGTCAATTCCTACATATGGAGAAAGAGGATGAAAATATAGAGTATTCCTCTCATGTTTTAAAATACATTTTTCTGACAGAAATCCAGACTTGAAATTTAGAATATCTCCACGATGCATGTAACTTTAACATACTTTTTAGCATATTTACAGTGGTAATGAACAGCTGTAGGAATAAGTAGTTTAGGTGTTGTTCTGCAGCATTAATAATAATAATATACAACATGGAATTTTCATTCATGCTAAATTTTTTTTTCAGTTCTGCAGATAAACAATCCGTAAATATTTTTTAAATTACATAATTAGTGTTTAAAGAATTAATTAATTTGAACTACATTTCTTGCTGTTTAGGTGCCTCTGGAAAGGAAGAAGAGATACATTGCTATTAGAAAGGAGGCCAGGGATGCAGGGAGTGGCACTCAGGGTATGAAAGTCATTTATGACTATGAAAAAAAACCCCTTTCTTGTCTTTCATACAGTGTTTGTTGCTGTGTTGCTAATTGGCTTCTACAAATAAAAGCATTCAGTATATTTTATCTAACAATCAATTCCCTGCCACAATTTTTAGTGGCCAATAAAGGCTTCTTTCATGCAATTTCCTTGATTAATGGTCTGTTCTTTTTTCCTATCCAGATGAACCCAAGTATTTAGCTTCTTCATCATATATGATGGATAGCAGTTTGAGTGAGGAAATGAGTCAGTTTGATTTTTCTACTGGAGTCCAAGGTTTTTCTTACAGCTCCCAAGATGTTGCAGCTAGCAGCACTCGTTTCAGGAGAAAGGTAATTTAGCGATTTATGTGCTGTGAGGAAGGAATGTTTTATGCTTTCATACATTTCCATGTATTTATTAGGGTTGAGAAAGAGAAATTTCTAGTCTCCTGTATTTGTTCTACATGACTGAGAATGGGTTCCTCCAGAAGATGAGGGAGGGACCTTGAGCTCTTTTCTGTCAGTTACTTTTCTTTTTCCCTCTCTCCACTGTCTACAGCTGGAGAAAAGCAATACCTTACCTTGGGTTTCTAAAGCTGAGTAGTGAGTGAAGTCCAGCTTAAGCTGTAAAAGCATGGCTTGTGATAGCTGTCAGGCATTGGCCTGAGACATGGTTGTGTTTTGCTGTTAGGCACCTGATTTCCTCATTTCCCTCTTCTTTTGATCTCTGATAAAGCTGATTGTATCAAATGCATAGAATAAATAATCAAACACTATTATTTTTCTGTCTCTGTTGTGGCACCTTGTATTTAACTGTTGGTCTTGGGAGATATTAAGTGCTGTTCTTCCAAGACTTGAAGCTGTGCTCCTTCTGCAATCCAAAGATGTTTCATCAACAGTAACACTGATAGGACAGACACAGAGAAAGCCCGGCATTTTCGCTGTTTGCATATTCACGTAATCAATTAATCGCAGTTGGATTTTCAGCGAGTTGTGCGACCACGCGTGTGCACATAACATCCCGGACCCTGGATTCCGCAGCCGGGAGGCACCAAAAGACTTCCTCTGCTTTAATGAGGTCCTACAGTGTGAGTCAGGGCTCCCAGTTCTGCCCTCCAGACATAATTAATGGAAGACACGTGGGTATGGGCAGGGGGTAATTGAATATTCATGGGTTCAAGTGTCTTCACGGATTGCATAACTCGCGAAACCTGCCCAGACCCATCCCCTCACGACTTCTGGGGGCACTCTGCATTTGCTATGAAAACAGTATCATAGACACTGAAGATGAAATCTCTCAGACTGTTAGTATTGTGATTTACTCCGTGTAGCGAAAGAGAGCTGCTGTGGATGCTAGTCAGTGTGAAACAACACGTCCATGAAAATAGGGTTTTCCCTCTGTGGAAGGTGTTAACACATTCTTTGAGCTATGAAATAAAATAATTTCTGGGAGGTTCACCTTAACTTTTCCTAGTTTCAGCATTTGCCACACCTATCCTGGCAGGTAGTAAAGTTGGAGTAACATAAAGTTGGCATCTGTCAGCATGAAGAGTCAAAAATGTGCAGATCTGGTACATATACAGTCTTAGCTCGCTTATTTTTGCTTCCAGTTTAACGTTTTAATTTCTTCATGGATTTTTTTTTAGAAAAATTTTTTTGATTATTTGTGAAGCTTGTCAGTCAGCACATGCGCTGTACCTCTGCTTCACCAAGGGATGACGCTGGTGCTCGTCATGGGGCAGAACGGCCATGCCCTGTGGGGTGTGGGGGCAGTGGCTTTCGATCATCCCTGCAAGCCACTGCCCCGGCACTGTTCCCAGAGGCGGTGCAGGCTGGCTCTAGGACCTACCATTGGTCCCTGCTCTGCTGCTGCCCCAACTCTGTTCCCAGAGGTGACATGGGCTGCTCTGGGTCTGGGTGCCTGCCCACCCACCTGGGCACCCAGGTGCTGCTGCAGCCACATGCAGGGACCCGTATGCCATCAGGCAGCACTGGGGTGGGGTGAGGCTGAGGGGGTGAGCGGGCAGCACCCCTGGCTAGGTGTAGAAAGACANACATAACATCCCGGACCCTGGATTCCGCGGCCGGGAGGCACCAAAATACTTCCTCTGCTTTAATGAGGTCCTACAGTGTGAGTCAGGGCTCCCAGTTCTGCCCTCCAGACATAATTAATGGAAGGCGCATGGATATGGGCAGGGGGTAATTGAATATTCATGGGTTCAAGTGTCTTCACGGATTGCATAACTCGCGAAACCTGCCCAGACCCATCCCCTCACGACTTCTGGGGGCACTCTGCATTTGCTATGAAAACAGTATCATAGACACTGAAGATGAAATCTCTCAGACTGTTAGTATTGTGATTTACTCCGTGTAGCGAAAGAGAGCTGCTGTGGATGCTAGTCAGTGTGAAACAACACGTCCATGAAAATAGGGTTTTCCCTCTGTGGAAGGTGTTAACACATTCTTTGAGCTATGAAATAAAATAATTTCTGGGAGGTTCACCTTAACTTTTCCTAGTTTCAGCATTTGCCACACCTATCCTGGCAGGTAGTAAAGTTGGAGTAACATAAAGTTGGCATCTGTCAGCATGAAGAGTCAAAAATGTGCAGATCTGGTACATATACAGTCTTAGCTCGCTTATTTTTGCTTCCAGTTTAACGTTTTAATTTCTTCATGGATTTTTTTTTAGAAAAATTTTTTTGATTATTTGTGAAGCTTGTCAGTCAGCACATGCGCTGTACCTCTGCTTCACCAAGGGATGACGCTGGTGCTCGTCATGGGGCAGAACGGCCATGCCCTGTGGGGTGTGGGGGCAGTGGCTTTCGATCATCCCTGCAAGCCACTGCCCCGACACTGTTCCCAGAGGCGGTGCAGGCTGGCTCTAGGACCTACCATTGGTCCCTGCTCTGCTGCTGCCCCAACTCTGTTCCCAGAGGTGACATGGGCTGCTCTGGGTCTGGGTGCCTGCCCACCCACCTGGGCACCCAGGTGCTGCTGCAGCCACATGCAGGGACCCGTATGCCATCAGGCAGCACTGGGGTGGGGTGAGGCTGAGGGGGTGAGCGGGCAGCACCCCTGGCTAGGTGTAGAAAGACAAATCTCTGCGTGTGAGCCTGTCTCTTGGCTCCCCACCAGCCGCCTCAAGGTGCTGTGGGCGGTGGCAAGAGTGGTGAAATCATGACCACAGGTAAGCCTAGGGATTCCCATAGTGGGGAGGGCTCAGAATGATTTCATTCTCTTCCCTGACTCGTCCGAGGGCACTGGCAGCGCTGGACATGCTGTCCAGCACTCAGCGTTTGAGGAAGGCGGGGCAATGGGTGTCGCTTATTTGCATATTTGTGATGTGCCTATGTTCGTGGATTGAGTGATTTGCGAGACCCGAGGAGACCCATAATCCACACATTTTTGGGTATGACTGTATTTGGGAGTGTCCGGTTGAACAACATATTTGATGTATTCCCTGTTACTCACACTGAGCATGTAGTCAAATCAGTAAACACAGATAAGATTGGAGTGACTCATGGCATGACTGTGATTTAAAAGAAAATACAGTGTTGTTATTAATTATAGTAACACTTTCTTTTTTTTCAGGAGCCCACAGAATACATGGTTTTAAATGATGAGATGGAACTGGAAATGGATGAATTCAACCAACATGAATGTATGGTTTCTATGACCACCCTGATTAAACATATGCAGAGGAACCAGATCACACCCAAAGTGGCGGAGGCTAGTATTAACCAAAACATTGGCATTTTCCACTAGTGATGCCAAGAAAAGGGATTCATGACTGAATCCCTTCATTTATGAATTTTCATGGCTATATTGCAGTGAGACCTCTTCAGTTTGAGCTGGGAGCTTTTTGGTGTACCTGTTTGGTGCAAGAAGTGATTTGATATCTGCTTATTTCTTTTAAATAACAGGGGACAGTTCCAGGAGATCTTCCTCTTTGGATGAAATTTCTGCATGGCAAGTTAGGAAACCCATCAGTACCGTTAAATATTCGCCTTTTCATAGCAAAACTTATTGTTAATACTGAGGATGTGAGTAATTTTTTTGTCATTTTTTTTCTTTTAACTTAACAGATTGTATTATAATCGCAACTGTGTAACCCTTCTGGTGTAAAATATTTCATCAGCTGAGACCTTTGGGGCATTCAAATTGAGTATTTTGCCTTCATAAAAAGGAGCATCTTGATAGCCAAAAATTTCCGTAGTGCCAGTATTTTGAATGTTAAAGTTATTTTAGAATTTTTGTAGCTGTTGCTTCATAGATTAAGCAAAGTTAAGAGGTTAATTTAGCAGTCTTACATATAATGATTATTGAACTATGGGTTATCGAATAGTTGGGTATTGTGCTTGAGCACTGATTCTCCTGTTTTCCATAGGTATTCCGTCCTTATGCAAAGCAGTGGCTTGGTCCACTGCTGCAACTTGTTGTTTCTGGAAACAATGGAGGTGAAGGGATTCATTACATGGTAGTAGAAATAGTAGTTACAATCCTTTCCTGGACAAGTGTAGCCACTCCCAAAGTAAGGAAATGTGAAATTAATTTTTATTATTATTGTGACTGTTTGGTGCTGAATGAGTGAGTGTATTATTATGTCCTTGTAATAATTTTATACATCAGAACACTGTTTCTTTTACATATTAACTTCAAACATAACTTGTTTACTTGCTTACTTTCATGAAACAATGTGTGTCCTCATGTTGGAGTCCCTTTGTATATTTTTGCTGCTATTCTTTGTAGGGGAATATTAAGGATGAGATTTTAGCTAACAGATTGCTTGAATTCTTGATGAAGAATGCCTTTCACCAGAAAAGAGCTGTGTTCAGACACAATCTGGAAATCATAAAGACAGTTATAGAGTGTTGGAAGAACTGTCTCTCCATACCTTACAGGTAAGTATTTGAACAATTGCTTTCTTTTATCAATATTCAAAACTATAAATAAAGGTTATCTAAGGAGATGAAAATGTAAATTCAGCTGCAGTAGTAATCTTTCTGTCCCTAGAGTTTAAAGTAGAACTTCAGAACTGAACTCCTAAAGATTGTAAATTAATTTTAAAAACAAGAAGTAGAGAGATGGAAACCATATAAAGGATTATAACAGCAGCAACAAAAGCAGGAATAATCTCTGTAAAGATGTTTTATTTGATGTATTATCACTGAATATTGGTGCATTCTTAGTAAGACTTCTGCTATCTGTGCTCCTGAACTTCTTGAGCATTTGTGTGGGTTTACAGTCTCTTTTCAGTTGTTTTGGGGTGGGGTTTTGTGAGGAGTTTTTTGTTCATTTATTTTTTGTTTGGGTGTTGGTTTTTTTGCAAAGACTTCTTCATTGAAACTAAACATTTACTACTTTCTACTGGTTTTGTAGGGTTGTATGTGTGTATATAAGTGTATACAGAGAGTGAGTGGTTTATGATGTGTCCATTTTGGCATTTTCATCTATATCATTACTTGTATGTTCTTATCCAACAGTTTAATATTTGAAAAGTTTTCTGGTGGAGACCCTGATACAAAGGACAATTCAGTGGGAATTCAGCTGCTGGGAATTGTTCTTGCTAACAATTTGCCACCCTTTGACCCAAAGTGTGAAATAGATCGTGTCAGGTGAGAAATACAGGTTTTTTGTTAATGATTTTGAAGAAAAGCTTAAGCCAATAAGATCAATTGTCTAATTTGTAGTATGTGAGCTGAGTTGCTTGTTTTTTGGAATCCTTTGTCCTATCATGCCTTCGCTGTCGTCTGTCAGATGTAATGCAATTCTAGCTGCAAATTGTAGACCACATTTGTTTTGGAAAATATCTAGAAGGACGTAAGGGTTTTTTATAGCGGGCCCCAGGCGTGAAGTTTCATGGGAATTAACAGAGTCAGGACTTGCCAAAGCAGGGATTTGAGACATTGCAAGTAGAAAATCTGTGTTGTGCTCTTCTAAAAGCAGTCAGTGTTCCCCACCAACTCAGGTCAGGTTTTTTTCAGTTTAGATTTGCAGTAGTAGTAGTAGCTTACAGCAGTTCTATCTTTTCTGTTAGGTATTTTCAGGCTTTGACGAGCAATATGGGCCTACTAAAGTATAAAGAAGTTTATGCAGCTGCAGCAGAAGTGTTGGGACTTGCACTTCAATACATTGCTGAAAGAGAAAATGTAAGTCAACTGTACTGTGTGTTTGATCACTTCTGTCTTAAAAAAATTTAAGTTCATCTTTTACATGACTCCTCAGTTCAGCTCCAAAAATGAATGTATTTAAAAGTCAACAGTCCTTGTCCAACAGATTGAGTTAAAGATTTAAACTACTAACTCAAGAGGAAAAGAATGAGAGCAGCCTAAGTGGAGAGTTTTTGCCTTGCTCTTTTTGAGCTGACAGTGATTGATCTCTTTCTGAGACTTTGTTCAGCTTTTGCCAACCAGCAACATGGTTCATTTTAAATTTGGGGTTTCTTTACAAGAAAAAAAAGTAAGTTCGAGGTTTGGAACTACTTTTGAATATCTGTATCTGAGGATGCTTAGTAACTTGCAAATTTTGATGTAAAATTTAAAGGTTAAACTATTTAATTTTGAATCTAGTTATTTTATAGGTAGTGGATAAGGTGAATGCTAAACTATTACTCATCAAATCCTGCACTACTATAATTAGTGGCTAGTGCTTGATGATCACAAAAATCAGTTTCAGAGATATGAAGTGAGTACTTCTTTACAGTTTATGAACTTCTGGAATTTTTTGCCAGAAACAGTTCTAAAGCTAAGCATCTTCAGCAGGTTCAAAGAGAAATTAGGCAAATTCAGGTACCAAAAAAAATGTCATGAACAGGTTCTAAAAACAACAGACAACAATGTATACTCCAAGATCCCTAATCTAAGGACAAATGCATGTTGGGTTGTATGAGAGAAAAGGAGGACAAAATGCAGCCAGGATCATATGTTTCCTCTAAATATCCTTCTGCAGCTGCTATTGGAGAAAAAAATACCAAGATATTGGCTAGGTGAAGTATTAGTCTGACCTTGTAAGTTATTCTTACTTCTCTCCCTATTATTCTTATTTCTTTTCCTACTTAATTGCATTCTGGTTGTTCTTTCACAGTTTTTAGATCATATTCCATTAATCTTCATAGGTCCTCTCTCTCACATTCTTTCAAGTTCCCTTATAAGCAGTATGTATTTCGAATAAATGAGCAAAGATGGTGCAAATTTTATATTTATCCTTTATCTTTTATCCTTATCCATGGGTCATTTCTTTGATGTTAATTGCAGATTGTTGGTTATTTTTCACCTTTTCTCTAAATATTTTTTTTGCATTCACTAATTGGAAATTTTCTATACTGAATGAGAAACTGTTTATATTTATACAAGCACACTAAGCAACTCATATTTCAAAATTAAGGCATTGGTTCCAAAACAATAAAAGGAAGCTCACAAATGTAATGTTCAGGCTGCATTGTGTCTTTCAGCCAGACAGAGCTGTACAGGAGCCATGAAGCACCATAAATGTTAAAATCAGTTGAATGGATCTTGCCCAGCAAAATGCATTAGAATCAAACAATCTAGCAGCAGAATTATGTGTTGTGGTTATGAGTTTCATGGGTATCCTTGTCTTACTGTCTTTCTCGTTTTCAGGTACTTGAAGATCCAGTTTATGATTGTGTCATAAGACAATTAAAACAGCATCAGAACACCCAACATGATAAGTTTATTCAATGTTTGAATAAAATTGTTAAGAATTTTCCATCTCTTGCAGACAGGTGTGTCATGACTTACATGGTATGTTGATAGTAGATCTAAAGAAATAATAGAAAATAACTTGCTTTTCTTTGTTGGCTTCTGTTTATGTTAAGGTTTATGAATGCAGTATTCTTTTTAATACCCAAACTTCATGGTGTGATGAAAACCTATTGTCTGGAAGTAATAATGTGTCGGGCTGAAGAAGTTCCTGATCTCCACTTGCAGTTAAAGGGTAAAGACTTTATCCAGATCATGAATCATAGGTAAGTGGTCATAGTCTGTATTCCTCGATAGTCTTCCATAGTCCATATTTCTTGATAATATTTTCTCTGCTGGCCACAACGTTTTTCCTTCAGAAGCATTTATAATTCACATTCACTTTTTGGTCATTGATATGCTGATTTCAGCTAATGTAGCCTGGGAGTTAATATCGTTAGCTCACTGTGAAAACAAGCAAAAACCCCTAAACTGCCCCTAAACTGCGTTGTGGTGAAACACCACTGGGATGTAGTATGTAGTAGTTCAATTGTTACATTCTTACTCTTAGGCTGAGCTCAAAAGTATTTACCTGAAGCCCAAACACCATTGCTAAAATGTAAACTGATCTTATGGTTCTGTGTGTACCATTGAAGGGAAAAGCAATGTAGTTGTTCTTTTCTTTTCCCTCTGCTTTTAGGGATGATGAAAGACAAAGGGTTTGTTTGGATATAGTGTACAAGATGCTGTCTAAACTAAAACCACCAGAACTTAAAGAACTTCTTCCTGGAGTGACAGGGTTCATTTCTCACCCTTCTGTAATATGTCGCCAGCGCATGTATGATATTCTGATGTGGATTTATGATAATTACCGGTATGTATTTACTGCAGATGTTGTCTTTCACTGATTTGTCACAGGCAGTGTGAACGTGTGTGTAGCAGTCTTCCAACTTCATGTCCCTCAATGCAGGATTTTTCCAGTTCTCAGGAGAGTAGAGCTTGTAATTTGCCAAAGTGGCTTTGGCCTTTGGTGGCAATTTTGTCACTTCAGCTAAGGGATAAATACAATAATCTCTCACTACTTTGTGGTTCACCATTCATGGCTTTGATACATCACAGGGGTTTTTCCTGCATCTTTACTGTCTTTACTGCTACTTCGTGGATTTGCTTATCGGAGCATCTTTCTGGAACCGATCCCCCACAATATTTGAGGGATTACTGTACTTGGACCTCAACTTCAGCCTAGAATTAGGATGTTGGATCTCCACAGCATGATGGCATAAGAGGTCTCAGCTTGTATGCTCCTACTTTTTTTCTCATTGCCAGAATTTTTAACTAGTAAAAATTATATGCTAAAGAAATTTGCTTGTAGTTAGAAGATGCAGTAAGGCACTTTGGGATGATCTGGATCCCTTCAATCTGGTAGTATAAGGTTAGTTTTTCTGTTTGACCCTCTACAATAGGGAGCAGGGACATACTAAGTTTGGCACGCAGGTTGCCGTTGAATCATCTAACTTAGCTGGGTTTTATTTTATGCTTTTTCAAAGTTAACTATTTGAGTGGACAATTACTGTGAAGAAAAAGTACATGTAATTGGGAGAGGTAATTCAACCTTGCAAACTCAGAATTACTTCTGTTTGGCCTTTATAATAAATACCTAACATATTATTTACCTTTCTGGTTATTTCTTTTTTAAGTAGTAGAGATACAAGATATTTTTGACAACGAAGACTTCGTGTTATGAACAAAATGCAGTGTTGTCATGCCAGGTTGAGATTTTTATGAGAAAGACATATTCCTCCTTTTGCCCTCGCCATTCTAAACCTCTTATTTTGCTATGGATTATTTGAGAGAAGTCATTAAGAGAGATTTTTCTCCTATCATCAGGGATCCAGAAAGTCAAGCAGATGATGAATCTCAGAAAATACTCGAAGTGGCAAAAGAAGTATTGCTTCAGGGACTAATTGACGAGAATGCTGAACTGCAGTGAGTAAACAGTGTTATGACAACTGAAATAACAAATACCTACATTGTTCTTACTTTGTTTATAGCAAAAAAGTTGATCCTTAGAGGTTTTTTTTAGTATTTCAATATAAAAGAGTAACAGTGAGATAACACTATTTCCTTTTATTTCAAGAAGTTAGTTTATAAAATTTGTGTCCCATAGTGTTACACCAAATGTAAGTGAAACAGCATTTGAACAAACTTCTAAGCTATGGGAAAGTTGTTGCACTGTGTTAAACCTAATTTTGCATTAATGTTCTGTAGTTTTGAACAGGGAGGACCTTGTTCAAACGATGACACAAACACAGAAAGTAGATTAAATGTTGGAGGATGTTGGATCTCTGAAATTGGTTTTGGTGAAGCAAAAGATAGGAGATGTTTGTGCTTATCCACCTGTAACACTTCTCAAGAGGAAACCACTTTGACAGAAATAATTTTTTGAGAGGACACCTTTAATATCGGGCACAAAGCATGGTAGATGAAAGAGGAACTTGATGTAATTCAATGGAAGATCCGTGATACGAAATTGTTAGTTGAAGTCTTTAGAATCTTACTGTGTTTTTTGTTGGGTTTTTTTGGTTCACGTTGGTTTTTGGACTTGGCTTTCTTACAAGTGTTGATTTTTCTGTTTGCAGATAACCAAGAATAACTTTATTCCTTGTCTTTACAGATTAATTGTTAGGAATTTTTGGAGCGATGAGACAAGGTTACCCACAAATACTCTGGATCGCATGCTGTCATTGCTAAACTGTTTATACTCTGCCAAGATTGAAACACAGTATTTGAGTCTAATCACAAATTTTCTGCTTGAAATGACTAGCAAGAGCCCGGATTACTCCAGAAAAATATTTGAGCATCCACTCTCTGAATGCAAATTTCAGGTTAGTATATTGTCCTGTGTGCAACCATGTAAAAAATTCTATTCCTTAATACAGTTACTACTTGGATGAGAATGGCATAATGAAGGAGATTTTGGAAAGTGTTTTGTGCTCCCTAGATCACAGCTGCCAGAGTTATGCATAGTATCAGAAACGTGATTATTTTGTTGGGGAAATAATTTTACTTTCTATTCAAAAAATAAATATTTAATTAAAATACTTAAATATTTACCAAGCATAGCTTATGTGCATAGTACTGAATACCTAAAAAAGAGGGTAGTGGAGAGAAGCACCATCAGCTGGAGAAATATTGGGAAGAAACAGAAATACAAGTACAAGAGGTGTAAATCGGTCCTCAGCTGACCAGTCCAAATTAGTGAGCTTTTCTATTGAGTTATGGAGAACATCTATGTGTTCGTGTTTTTTTCTTTTAATATCAGCTTCTGCCCCTGTAGCTGGAATGATGTTTTAAATTCTATACTGTAATTTCTGCTATCCTGACTCAGTCAAGGAAGCCTCCATCTTTATTGTTCTACTTAAAATCTTTCTTTGTTCATAGGACTTTGTAATTGATTCCAGCTGGCGTTATCGAAGTACTGTGCTCACACCTATGTTTGTGGAGACTCAAGCTTCTCAGAGTATCCACAGGAATTTATCACAAGAAAGATCCCCTTCTGCATCTGGGTCAGTTGGTGGTCAAGTGAGGACTACCCAGCGGCAGTATGAATTCACACCTACACAGCATGGCAGTAAGTCCAGACCAGTGTCTTCTGAAGTTTTCTAGCTTGCTATCAGAATGATTTAATTTCTGTTACATATGATTTTAGTGTAGAAGTGTAAATACATTTAGTATTTTGTTTTCCAAAGCTTTTTTTTTTGTATGTTTTGAGAACAAACATCACATTTTTACTACTCTCATACATAGTCACCAACCCTGGATGTGTTCAAGGGGAGGCTGGACGAGGTGCTGAGTGATATGATCTAGATGTAGAGGATCGGTTAGTTGGATTATAGGTTGGACTAGATGATCTTCAAGGTCCTTTCCAGCCTTATCTATACTGTGATACTGTGATATTTTTTGTTCTGCCTAATATAGAAGAAGTTTGTTACCTAACAGCTTGAAAACTGTTCTGCTCATAAACACTGGGAATTATGTTTTTGGGAGAGAAAATGACCTGCTTCATAGATGTTTTCATTCAATTTATGTGTGAGTCTGTTACCGGGGTTTTGCAATTTTTTTTACAGGTGGTAGAAGTTCTTTTAATTGGCTAACTGGAAGCAGCATTGACACATTGGCAGAATATGCAGTTCCTTCATCCTCTGAATCCTTGTCTTCATCCATGCTCTTGGTTAGCAAACNCTGCTATCCTGACTCAGTCAAGGAAGCCTCCATCTTTATTGTTCTACTTAAAATCTTTCTTTGTTCATAGGACTTTGTAATTGATTCCAGCTGGCGTTATCGAAGTACTGTGCTCACACCTATGTTTGTGGAGACTCAAGCTTCTCAGAGTATCCACAGGAATTTATCACAAGAAAGATCCCCTTCTGCATCTGGGTCAGTTGGTGGTCAAGTGAGGACTACCCAGCGGCAGTATGAATTCACACCTACACAGCATGGCAGTAAGTCCAGACCAGTGTCTTCTGAAGTTTTCTAGCTTGCTATCAGAATGATTTAATTTCTGTTACATATGATTTTAGTGTAGAAGTGTAAATACATTTAGTATTTTGTTTTCCAAAGCTTTTTTTTTTGTATGTTTTGAGAACAAACATCACATTTTTACTACTCTCATACATAGTCACCAACCCTGGATGTGTTCAAGGGGAGGCTGGACGAGGTGCTGAGTGATATGATCTAGATGTAGAGGATCGGTTAGTTGGATTATAGGTTGGACTAGATGATCTTCAAGGTCCTTTCCAGCCTTATCTATACTGTGATACTGTGATATTTTTTGTTCTGCCTAATATAGAAGAAGTTTGTTACCTAACAGCTTGAAAACTGTTCTGCTCATAAACACTGGGAATTATGTTTTTGGGAGAGAAAATGACCTGCTTCATAGATGTTTTCATTCAATTTATGTGTGAGTCTGTTACCGGGGTTTTGCAATTTTTTTTACAGGTGGTAGAAGTTCTTTTAATTGGCTAACTGGAAGCAGCATTGACACATTGGCAGAATATGCAGTTCCTTCATCCTCTGAATCCTTGTCTTCATCCATGCTCTTGGTTAGCAAACGGAGTGAAAAATTTAAACAAGCAACCTTTAAACCAGTGGGGCCAGATTTTGGGAAAAAAAAGTTGAGTTTGCCTGGAGTTGAGGTGGACAGCAAAACTAAAGGTCTGTAAGCCTTATCGTGCAATTTCAATGTAACTAGTACATTTTTATAAACCGCTTTGTCAGTTATTTGACTGGCAGTCCATTCTTTTTGAGACATTCTAATTGAGGTTCACCTTGTGAGATACTGTTTCCAAACCTAACATGTGGCAAAAAGCTAGGTTTGGGCTAGGAATTTTAAAATTGTATATTCCTAGATGAAAGAACTGAGTGTGTTAGAAACCAGCTGGTGTGGTTTCTGCATTGCTACCTCTCCCTGAGACAATCATAGCATGAATGTCAGACAAATTCCTTCTGTTCTAAATGTAACTGCTTATCTCTTACAGGAAGAGATCTCTTTAAACTTATTTTTCCTAACCATTTCAACTGTGCTGACATGATCTACAACATACTGTAATCTGTCATTAGAATTAGAGTACGTCCCTGATGCATCGCGACCTCGCCATTGCGACCCCAGCGATTTGCAATATAAATTTCCCGCAGTCCAGTTTCAAGCATTTGCGAGGTTCCTTGGGTGGGGCATGCACAGTGACTCTGCTTTGCTGAGGGGCGGTACCTGTGCTCCCTCTGGAGCAGGACTGGGCCAGCCCCACGGGGAGGATGCGCAGTTTCTGTGACTCGCTGGGGGCTGTGGGATGGGGACGGCCACTGTAGAAGACAGAGCAGGGCCCTGTGCATTGTGAGGTGCCAAGTGGGGATGAGTTCTGCACCTGCCTATGGTTAATTAATCTAGGTCCCTGAGTGTCGCTCGCCCGCCCGTGTGTGCGGAGCACCTGCAAGCTGCGAGCGGGCAGTGCTTGTGTGCTTGCATCTGTGTTATTGTTTCCCTGGCTACAGGCGGGGAAGGGAAGTGCCGCAGGAAAGTGGGGCTGGCCACGGCATGTCAGCGGGACATGCTCGCTCCGCTGCTGCAGCCCGCCCGTGGGGCCGGGACACGGTGCTGGGGCGCGGTGCCGGGACATGGGGCAGGGACACGGCCGGGATGAGCATGGGGGCCGGGGAGGGGGCAGGGTAGCAGCAGCGTGGGGTTTTCGCTGCCGGCGGCAGATGCAGAAGCGACAGCGTGGCTGAAGAGAAGTCTAGGGATTCTCAGGGGGAGGTCCCCTGAGGCAGACAGGGCTCAGAAATGCTTCTTTTTCCTCCTGTGTGCTCCTCTTGGGGAGGAGTCGAAGAGGCTCCCCAGCGCTCCTGATTGGCTGGGGGTGGAGCAATGGGCGTGGCCTGTGTGCATATTAATGACCTGCACGTATTTGCGAGTTTGACGTTTCGCGAGGCCCATGGGCTGTCCCGTTCCTCGCGAAGGACGGGGTATAACTGTACTTGCTTTTTTGCAACTATGTTCCTTCATTCACACAGTCAATAACTGAAAGTTATCAGTATAGGGTAACTTAAGCTCCTTCTCTCTGTTTAACCCTTGCCTAGTTTGTCATAAAAATTTTGACCAAAAGGATGAGATTAGGACTTCAGCCAAAGAGCTGTAAAGATCAGCCTTTTAAATACCTGAGAGGTGTATCTTTTAATATATTTAGGACCTCTTTTATGTAGGGAGGTATATACTTTATGGAATACAGTCCAAGTGCCATACTTGCTTTTGAGAACTTAAAATAAATTTGTTGTATGGGACATATTTGTTCCTGACTTTTAGTGCCTTTCCTGGTACAGTAGTTTGACCTTTATACCTTGTGCTTCAAGTTTCTGTATAAATGCTTATTACCTCTTCTCAGGGCAACTTAGTTTGATTTCATTTGCTATCTTGTCGAAAGGCTTTGCATTGAGTTGTTGGATAAGAAATACAGGAGACTAGCTAGTAAGCTAACAGATACAAAGATGATGATTGTTATTATATGATTCTCTTGCCTTAAATCTGAAGTTTTCTTGAGAAAGGAAAAACTATGGACGTGATCATGTGTTCTCTAGGTATGGAAGAACGGGCAGAAATTCTAAGACTCCGGAGACGTTTCTTGAAGGACCAAGACAAACTGAGTCTGATTTATGCTAGAAAAAATCTGGCTGAACAGAAAAGAGAAAAGGTTTGTCAATCCGAATAAGTTTATACCCTTAATTCTCAATGCCATTTTGCAGACTTGTACTTCATCTCTAGTGGTAAGTTTGTGAAGAAAAGGTAGATGCAAGGTACTGGTTGCTACCTTAAGAGCTTTAGAATGTTTAATTTGGAAATCATGTTATTTATGTGCTTAAAGCTAAATGATGTTACTCAGCACGTGTGATAAAAGAACTGAATGGTAACACATTCAATCTAAGTTTTATATGATGGAGTCCCTAACACCTATGGGAAACGCTTTACTATTGTCAGTCTGGAAATTAGGAGCCTTAAAGCCACAAGATGCTGCATGAATAGTTGGAGAACATTATCCAGTGTCTGAATGTGAACTCAAAAAGTGGTACATCTGTTGGACTAACCAGAATTGTTTTGAACTTTTAATCTGAAAGCATGTCAGTGATACTCATTTGCTAAGTGTTTATCAAGGCCAGAAACTTACAACTTTGTGGGTTTCCTTGTTGTGTTATATACTTACAATAAATCTAAGTATTTAAGCTCTGTAACAGTTTTCCAGAGGTTCCTGTTGCTAAAAATAACATGCATTATCATTCAGAAATTATAGCAGTTAGACCAAAAGCAAAGAAATCCAGAATAGAGAGCTACCAGTGTGAGACACTAATGTAATTCTTTTCAGATGCAGGCAACTGTGTAAACAGAACTTATGTCTGGAAGAACCACACAAACACCTATTTTAGCCAATTCTTGTTTATTTCCAGGCTAAAGCTACAGTTTCCTCCCACCTTGCAGTGGAGTACCTATAAATGTGTTCTGTATGGCTGTCCAAAATATAGCCAACAGAGCTCCCTGTGATATTCCACTGTAAAAGACCAGAGGAGACCATGAACGCAGGTCTTTTCAAACTTTTCAAGAGATTTGTTGCACATAAACATACATGGAACTCTATGGCTTGTGTTAATACTATATATCTGATCGGGCAAGCCAGGAAAAATTAGATCCTGGGCAAGCAAGTATTCGGAAATAGCTTTAGCAAAGTCCTAATTTCTCACAGCATATTTGTCTTGAAAGGTTTGTGAAAAATCATCCCTTCAAAGTTCCGCAGCAGAAAAATGACCTCAAACAGCAATATTTTGAAGAGTTTATGGAAGAGAAAAAAAAAAATCTTCCAGGTTTCCTTCTGTTTTCCTCTTCCATTTTATCAGTGTATATATCCACCCTTTGCGTGCTGATTTAATTGGTAATGGCAGTAGTGAAAAATAAAATCCCAGCCTGTAGACTTACTGATGATTTCCTTATAATGTGCTATAAAAAAGAAGAAAGGCAGAGGAAGAGGTACGTTTTGGTTGTATTTGGTATTAGCTCTTGTCCAATTTAAATGCATTCCTTTAACCCTCAGCAAAAGGCAGGACAGCTATTTAACAACTGCAGTTTGGAACAGTTTTTTTACAGTTTGGTTTAAGTTTTACTAGAATCATAGAATTGTTAAGGTTGGAAAAGACTTCTAAGATCATTGAGTCCAACCATTAGCCCCACCTAATTTAAACCTCTCTTAGCGCAGCTTGAGGCCATTTCCTCTTGTTCTGTTGCTTGTTACTTGGGAAAAGAGACTGACACCCCACCTTGCTACTACCTTCCCTCAGGTAGTCGTAGGGAGCAATAAGGTCTCCCCTGAGCCATGTATTTCCATAAATGATGGAGAGTTGGCTTGATGAGCACCTCTGCCAGCTGCTGTGGTATACTTTGGTGGATCCCATCTAGCTCCACACATCTGTGTATGTCCAGGTTGTGTAGCTTGTTGCTGACCACTTCCCTTTGAATTACAATTGTGGAGAGCAATGGAGGTCTCCCCTGAGCCTCCTTTTCTTCAGGCTAAACAATACCAGCCCCCTCAGGTGTTCCTCATGAGACCCCTTGCCAGCTCTGTTGCCCTTCTCTGGACATGCTCCAGCACCTCAATGTCTCTCTTGGAGTAAGCGGCCCAAAACTGAATGAAGGATTCAAGATGTGACCTCACCAATGCTAAGTACAGGGAAGCAATCACCTTCTTAATCCAGTTGGCCACACTATTTCTGATCCAAGTCAGGATACCATTGGCCTTCTTGGCCATCCCAGCACACTGCTGGCTCATGTTCAGCTATCGACCAGCACCCCCAGGTCACTTTGTGCTGGACAGCTTTCCAGCCCCTATTCCCCAAGCCTGTAAGGCTGCATGGAGTTGTTGTGACCCAAAAGAATCAATTTACCAGGTTCATTCTTCTCCTCCCCATCCCACTATATGAAATAAAACACACAAGCTTTAGGAACCTCATTTCAGCTGGGCCAGGCTGAGATTCATCACATTATTGGCTGCTGTAGCTTAGCTGACAAGGCATTAGCTTATTAGACCATATCAGCTCACTAGGGTGTCAGTCATAATAATTCCCTTTGAAAGCAGCTTAAATACTGCCTGTATGGAAGCAGGATCTACAAGACATTAATATTAAAAGTTAATTGTTGAAGTCAGTCTATGAACCAGTGTTGTGGTTTGGAGTTTTTAATTGAGTTAAGATAATTTTGAATTTAATCTTATTAGAGCTTTATAGAAAATGTATTTGTCTATTAAGCATGGTTGAAGTTGATAAAACACTTCAGAAATGCCCTTGCTTATTTTGTTGTATCTAGATACAACTCCTTCTAAGTAATAATTACATATTATTTTTTAACATAAGCAATGCATTTCAGGAGATAAAATCTGAGCTGAAGATGAAGTATGATGCTCAGGTTACTTTGTACAGAAGTTATCGAGTAGGAGACCTTCCTGATATCCAGATTGAATACTGCAGTCTCATTGCCCCTCTGCAGGGCCTTGCCCAGGTCTGTATGCTTTTCAAAAGTAATTTGTGAAGTTTTATATTCTGGAAGGAAAATGACATGTAGTTGGGCTTTTAAAGTAGATTTGCTGGTTTGTAGTCAACCACTAAGATACGCATTAAAAGAGTCTGTTTTGAGGGATTGTTTCTCCAACCCTTGTGCTGGTGCAGTGATGAGGGAAGAGGCTTTCTAGCTTGCTGCAGTTGAGTCGAACACTGAGGACCTGCTACATCAACTCTTGTCCATTGCCTCTGGGTTTCTCTATCTGAGAAGCAGTTGCCAGTGGTCTTTACAGGTATTATTGCAAAGGGCATCTCTGTAATTTCTCTTCTATTATATGGCTGTAACAGACTTCTAAAATTACAAGTGAACTTATTCGCACTAAGACTGGACTCGGACTACTCAGTAAAGCTGATCCAATATTCCTTTTTCTACTTGAGAGCGGTAGAAACTGTAGACTGATCTGAGCAGTAGACTGAATTCCATTTTACAGTCTTTGGGAAGTCGCAGTCTTCCTGGTTACTTTTGCATTTCATTTCTTTTGATGGTCTCTTATCACTGTGCAAAGGGAGGAAGCAGCACACTCATGAGTTATCTGAATAGCACTAGATAAAAAGTTAGACCAAATTCCAGGCCCCTGGTAGACCAGGATGCATAGGATTATGTTATACACCCAAATGTTTCTGGATTGAAAAAATGCCTTTAAATCTCAAATGGAACTGTTTGTCTGTACAGACAGTCTCTATCTGTTAGCTGCCTCAATGTTAGGTCCGGATGTCCTCACACATCAGTGTCGTGTTTTTTCCTGAAACTCTCTTCACAGACTTTGGTGTCCATTACATTATATTGGGTATCTAGTTCCTGTAATGGGAGTTGTATGTGAAAATTCTTAATTCCACCCTCTCCACCAGCACTCTGGCTTGAAATCTAGATTGTCTCAGAGCTACTTTATGTTGAAGAATTAAGACAGGATTTGAATGCGTAGTACAATAATTCTCACCATAAGTGAGATGCATACCACACAAATTAGTCCACTCCTAAAGAGTGTCCGCATAGGGATTAGGCACAGGGTGGGTCATATATATTAGGCACAGGGTGGGTCGTATATTTTTATTTTATTTTTTAGTCTATTGTGTCCCATCAAAATTCAGTGACCTTACTGCTTTTGTTGTCATTTACAGAAAGATCCAACATTTGCCAAGCAGCTTTTCAGTAGTTTGTTCAGTGGAATTTTTCATGAGGTAGAAAAATCTAAAAATACTTCTGAGAAAAACGCCATTGTCCAGAAGCTGCTGAACGACTTCAACAATTTCCTCAGTGTGAGCCTGTCATACTTTCCACCATTCATTGCGTGCATCCAGGTAAATCCTGCTATATGGCATGAAAGTAACTGAATATAATGTCTTTGGCTGAATGTGTGATAAACCCAGTGGTAGTGAAGGTCAAATACTCTCACTGAAGTTTAGACAGAGATGGAAAGAGAATGGTTAACCAGATGGATATTTCTAGTGACACTTGTGAAAGTGAACAAGGTAATTCAGCGCCTCTGAACCAGAGTTTGAGTCACCTTTTAATGTTTTAATTACATCTCTAACAAGAAGAGACTTGATTTTGAATGAAAGCCATTTCAATTGAAATGAGAATTAAGGGCAATTGAAAGGGTAATGTGGGTGTTACATGCTTATCTTCCTGTTTCGGGGAAGTGCCTACTGAGGAATTCTTTGATGTCTTCAGGGTATCAGTAGCTGTCAGACTGTTTGTTGTTAGCCTCTCTTGTTTATTTTTTCAAATTAGCCCCCTGAAGTAGTTTGCTGGGGATTTTCAGTGAAAAAGAAAGACACTCCCACGAAGGGGTGAATGAGTGCACCACAGTTGTTTCACTGGAAAGGAAACACAAGCCTTTCTGCTATAAGAATATACTGATTTGGAATAGATTGTGAATTTCGTCTTTTAACCTAGTTTTCACGGAGATAAAAAACTTGTCCAAGCGCCTGTTACATACTCATTGTCGCTGTATTTAATACTTCTTGTCAACTGTGTTGATCGTAATGTTGTGTCTGATTCGTAACCTTTTTTTTGAGTGGCATCTAGTGGCTTCTTTTTGTTATGGAAATTTAAATACTCTGTAACAGTAGATGTCATTCCTAATACAGAAGACATGCTACTCTAGTTTGGAGTAGCTTTGTAAATACTGACAAACTTTGCATCTTCGTGCTTGTATTTACACATCTGAAAAAATGTAATTTCTTGTTTACTTTTTCTGTGCAGCTGCATAAAAGGTCAAATACTATGGGGATTTTTCTGGACTGTCATGATATTTTTCAAGCCAGCATCTCACAATAGCTGTCTGTTAATATTCCGTCTTGAGACTGTGTTTGTTGGTTCTCTGTCTTGATGGTATTATTTGTGTTGAATTATGCTGCCTATTAGACTCTATTAATAACACTATTGCATTAGACTACTTTTTTTCTTAAAAGACATAAAATGAAGACTCAAAAAATAGGTAAGTTAAAAATTATCAATAATATGAGCAGTAAGAGCAGCATCTCATTGCCATCCTCATCAATAACAAAAGAACAACGGCATGAAGGCAAGCCTCAGCCTGTGAATTTGAGCATCCTGCATAACACTGAGAGGAAGTTTTTTCCCCCAGCACGGAGTAGAGTTCATATTGATCTAGTTAGCAAGCTGTAGGAGTGTGAGTGAGAGCACAAGAGTGTTGAGGTGGACATTGGGCTCACAAAGACTGTCCTAGTGGCTTGGCCATTTGGAAATAAATACATTTAGCTTCTGTTTGCTCTAGACCAACAATATAGTAAATACTGGCTGGTTTTAAAGGATTCCTACTTCACTGCTGTATCCTTCTGACTGACTTTTTAGTCTTCTACAGGTTCACATCCCATTGGGGGAGTAACTTGGTGGTAAAAACAGCTGGTTTTGTCTACATGTATGATCTTAAAATTGACTATAAAGCTCTGGGATTCCCTTTCAGGACAGATTAAGAATTGCCTGAAATACTAAAAGAAGATAATTCCATGAAAGAAGTTTACATAGCCTCCATAGAGTTGCCTGGCCTCTGGAGATTGTATAATTAGTTACCTTATAAATATTTTAGCTGCCAAGCCAGCTCGGATGCCATTCACTCTAATCTTTGAACATATAGTGCAAGTGTAGACAGAGCATGTTGCATACGGAGCAGGGAACATTCCCTCTGCTTTCGGAAGTTAAGTGATCCAATAGTCACCAAAATATGCTAAATGGAAAGATGCCTCCTTTGATGTGGCTCGATATCTGTAAATGTTGAGTTTGGGAGGGTGTTTGTTCTTTAGATGTACCACTATATTTGCACAGTTCTTATGCTTTCTCCTATGCTAAGAGAAAGGACTTTTGGTCTTAGCTTAGCAAAGCTGTTCTCAAGTCTTTAGATGGTGCAGTTGACACTGTTCCTGATGGAACCGCTAAAAGCTGGTAGTCAGGGAATGTGCACCTCTACCTAGGAATGTCTGAGGTGTGTGTACAGCTAATGGAAATTGCCTGAATAGTAGGTGAAATATAAATATGCTCAACCCTTACTGGGATCTGCCTGGTCTGTAACTCAGGAACCTACGAGAAGCTGTGGGTGTTTTCCTTTTTTTATTGAGTACAAATTTATTAGCCTAGAGTCTCAACTATGCTAATTGTATCATGAATTTCTTATGACAGATGCCTATTCTGTAGTTTTTGTGGTGGTTGACATTTATCAAAGAAGTATAGCTTGGTTGTTCTCAGTCTCTTGTTGCAATTTCCAAATAGTGATTTATTTTCACACAATGTTCTTGAACATACTGTGTTGCAAGAATCAATCTTTAATTTTTCTAAAACTTAGTCCTGTTTCTTGTAATGAAAGTTATGCTACCCCTCTTCCATGTTGTAACGTTTTTCTTCTTGTTTGTTTAAGATACTATTGCAACTTTTTAGATTCTTAAGTGGGGGAAAAAAACCCCAAACAGTTGCTTTAATAAACATGCTACTTTATTGATATTTTTATCTGTCTTTGGCATAGTGATGTAATTCTTTAAAAAACCCTTCAAGTAAACAAAAATGTTTACCCCTGAAAATGAGGTTATTTTGTAGTTGGACTAATGTTAAATTAAATGTTAAATACAATAAAGATGTGCTAGAAATGTTGTCATATCCATAAATCAGACAGGAGCAGATGAGTGCAGTACTAAATGAGTCTAACAGGAGGCTGTGATATGCTAAAACTGGCAAAGTGTGTGGATACAAAGCCTCCAGCTCAGAGAAGACATGATGGCTAATTGTGCCTTTGGCTTATGGCAGGAATGCACCACTGAATAGGTGAAGTGAAACACAGCTGCTGTGTAGCAGGCACAGTCCTGGTAACAAATAGAAGGAAAAACTCAGGCTGTCAACGTGTCCATCTACCTATCCCCCAGTTTCCTCATGATTCTGTCCACAGTGTTTCAGAGTCACAGAATCACAAAGTATTCTGAGTTGGAAAGGACCTCAAGAATCATCAAGTCCAGCTCTCAAGTGAATGGCCTGTAGTTGTCCCATGTCCTGAAGGTGAAGTATGTTGGGTTATTCTTTGTGCAAAGAGCAACAGAACAGAAGGAAAAGATTACAGTTTTCCCAGAGCTGGGAACTTCTGGAGATCTAATGGCTTATTTCCAAACCTTGCACTGTAAGAATAGGGATACCAGAGAAGTATCTGTAAAGGGTAACTATTAGTATAGTTTTATACTAAATAGACACCAGTTGTTTTGTTTTGTTTTATTTTACAGGAAATTAGTTACCAGCACAGAGAACTGCTAGAACTGGATTCAGCTCATGTGAGCACCAGCTGCCTTGCAAGTTTGCAGCAGCCAGTGGGCATCCTTCTTTTGGAACATGCCCTGATGGCCCTGTCCCCTGTGGAGGAGCCCCCGGCCAAGCGGATGCGGGGGAGGAGAGAGCTTCCCCCAGATGTCATGAAATGGATTGAACTTGCTAAGTAAATTCTTTTTTTTGAGACAATTTACTCCCATTTAGTTTTGCCTTGTGAAGAACTCTGCCTCTATGGCCTATGTGATTTCTTGTTTAGGCTCAGTGACCCAACTCTTTAGAATTAGAAATGCTTTTCATTTCTTCTCAGTTAATTACTATCTTTCAGTGAGACCAGTTACACTTAACAGCTGTGCACTCTGATGATGCAATCAGACTGCTGAAGAACATCTTTTTCATAGCTTTACAGCTGCAGGAGTTTCCACAGTTCAGATATTAACCTACAAGATGAAGTTTATGTAGTTAATTTCGTATTTCAGATCTTATATAAAAAGTATTTTTTTAAAATTTACTATTACAAGCCAGTAGTATTACTGCTTGCTGAATTTTTAATAGCTTCTGTTTGTATTGTTAGACATCTCTTCAACTAATTAAAATATTTCTTTTTTCAATTTTATTAGGCTCTACCGATCTCTTGGGGATTATGATGTTCTTCGTGGCATTTTCAGTGGTAAAATTGGGACTAAGGAAATTACACAGAAAGCGTTGTTGGCAGAAGCAAGGAGCGATTATGCTGAAGCAGCTCAGTATTATGATGAGGTAAAATGACAGCAAGATTTTTTTTGCTTCATAAGTCTCTCGACTTAAAACTAATAAACCAGAATTAAACATTTTGAGGGGCAGTATATTGTTTAAAATATCCTTGTGTTTTATTTGGTTGATGGTTCAGTCTGTAAGACTCCTGGGAACAGATAAGCAGTCACAACAGCAGTCAGCATTGTGCTTTTCTTACTGTTGTTACAAAGTTTCACATGTGCAATTATCTAGGCAGACAAGGAGAATACCATGGGCACACTACAACCCCAAGAGAACAAATTGCATGTGTTCATAGTATGTCATAGTGGGTAAAAATGAAGAAGGTTCTCTAACCTATTTTTAGAGGGTTTGCTCTTTAAAAATGCAGGTTTACTAAAGACAGCTCCCTGAAATTAATTTATGTATAAATACTGACAAGCTTGAATTTTCTGCATTTAATGTTGCTGTTGTGCTCTGTAAATGGAGAGCTATTTTTATGAGACAGTGAATTACAGTTAAGTTCCTGGTGACTTAGAATTGAAATGAGTGCCAGATTCCAGCTGAAAACCTTTTTTTCCCCCAAATTCATTCCCTAGGCACTCTCCAAAGAAGACTGGCAAGATGGAGAGCCAACAGAAGCAGAGAAGGACTTTTGGGAGCTTGCATCTCTGGAATGCTATGACCACCTCACAAATTGGAAGGCTCTGGAGTATTGTGCTACTGTTAATATTGACAGTGGAAAACCTCCAGACCTAAGCAAAACCTGGAACGATCCATTTTTTCAGGTTTTTATAAATTACTTCACTAATACTGCACCATTTTTTATCTCTGCAGGGATGTCCTACAGAATTGAGATTATGGGTGAAAATCAGTTGCATTATTTGGGTTACTCTACTATGGAAGTTAGCAAAGAGTCTGATATATTAAAATAGTTGAAGCAATTACTTCTGCTATTTTTATAATATTTAATTTTTACTTCAAGTCTTACCATGTAAGACCAGGTTTATCACCACCTTTTTATTTTTGTTGCTTTTATCGCTTTTGTTTCCTGTTTTAAGAGTTACCAGGCACTGATTTTGACACTACTGGTAGGATTTGCTAACAAATGTAAGCAAATGGAAATTTGGGAAAACATTTAAGAAAACCATTCAAAATATTTTTATATTTATTTAATCTGCCCTGATAACAAAGTAATTGATCAGTATTCTGTTCCTAGAAATAAAGACTGTATTTTAACATTGTAGGAGACGTATCTGCCCTATATAATACGCAGTAAGTTGAAGTTACTGCTCAATGGGGAAAATGACCAGACTTTGCTAACCTTTATTGATGAGGCAATGAAGACAGAACAGAAGAAAGCCATTATAGAAATGCATTACAGCCAAGAACTTAGTCTTCTTTACATCCTGCAAGATGATTTTGACAGAGCCAAATATTACATTAGCAATGGCATGCAGATCTTCATGCAGGTAACCATCTCTTCTATCTTTCCTATGATTTTTTGGTATAAACTCCTAAAACAATGAAACTGTTGTTGCTTTTACTGTTGCTATATTATACTCTGAAGAGAAACACTTGCTCAAACAGAATGAAATCTATGTGCATTCCATATCATGACAAAACTTCTTTTGAATTCACTGCTGCAATGATGACAGGTGAGTGAGCCAGTGGAGTGCGTCCTTTAATTTTTATTTGTTTTGTTTTGCTGATTTAATCTTCTAGATGTTTTTCAGAGTAATTGTTTGTGAAGATAATAAAAATTTTATTTCATTCATCTTTTCAGAAGCCTTCTGTCTCCAGAACAAACTTGCAAACAGAGTATTCCATTGAGAAGTTACAAGTTCCATCAATTACCAAGTTTTAATTAGACTGTGGGACTTGGCTAAAAGCTAGGTTTGGAATTGGAGTTAGAATATGCCTCTATGTTTGTCCAAAGGAGAGTTGCTCTCTGATTACAAGCTATTAAATTACCTTTAAGAGGTTGGGTTGAAGCATAATACATATATAGCATCATCAGATCAATAGTTTCTAGAGCACTGAATAGAGCTGTGTTGTAAATTCTGTCTGTGATACCTTTCATTCTCTCCCTTTGTTTGCAGAGCTATTCCAGCATTGATTCTTTATTATATCGAAGTCGAATGATCAAACTGCAATCTGTACAAGCTTTGACAGAAATACAGGATTTCATCAATTTTATGACCAAGAGAAGTAATGTGGTTTTTTTCTCACACTATTTTCCTTTCATTGTGTTAACTAATCATGGTTTCCTGAGCTTTTCTGAACTCCTGTTTGAGGGAGCGTACGTGTGGAATTCCTTCTTACTGTCTTCTTGACAGCATCTCACAGTTCTGTAAGATAGCCTTGAAGATAATTGTGTTCTTTTGCAAAGTTTTATTAGTATAGCTCCTGTGAAATGAGTTACATATCTCATTTAAAAGTGTAAGTAATGGTTTTAAACTAACTTTTTTTGTTGTTTTTGGAGTAATTTTTGGTAGGAAATAATGGTTAGCAGAGATAGAAGATGGATGTGGTATATAAGTTACAGCTACAGAGGTAGGCTTGAAATATAAATTTATGCACATAAACCAAATTACATATGAATTAAATTTAGTTAACAGTTCCACTGTATTCCAACATGTCTCTGTGGAAAGGACCCTACCCAGTGATGATCCTGTGTGACAAGTCCTTAAGGAATGTCCTGTGCTTCAGCAATAAACAAAAGCAATGTGATCACTTAAGTATCATATTTAGTGCAAGGCCAGAAATGCAAGTGAATTGCTTAATTGTAGTTTTCTGGTTTGAATGTTCGACTATGTTTTGTTTAGCCGTTTTTCATGTTATTTGGCTTTTGATGCATTTGAAGTGTTCTTAATTGATTTCTAGGTAACTTAACTTCAGAGGCTTCCCTTAAGAGACTTCTCAGAATTTGGACAAGCAGATATCCAGATGCTAAAATGGATCCTATGAACATCTGGGATGATATCATTACAAATCGGTAAAACTACATTCTTGAGTTAGCTTAAGTTCTGTCTGCCTTCTGAATTCCAAGAAGTACTTTTTCTGATTCTGTTTGTTGACATATTGGGGAGAGGGAGGGATGTTGATCCAGTGCATGACTTTTATTTTAATCACTTTATCAACTAGGGGAGTTGTGTGACTAGATGTTAGTTTAGGCATTTTCTTGCACCAGTGACTACATGCACTGTGCAGTCTAGCTCACTTCAGCAGCCCTTAAACGTACCCACTTGTACTTGAGTAGATTAGCTTAGCTGCATTTAGCTCAATGAAACACCCCCAAAAAGGTCAGTCTCTTACGAATAAAAATACTATTGCCTATTTTGTAGGCAGTTACAAAATGGGGGAGCATACAAAAAAAGCTCATCCCTGTCACTGTCAGTGCTTTACCTGTTTATAGGAAACTTAATGATCAGTGCTGTAATTGGAGACTTTTGCTGTGTAACTGTTGCTAGAAAGAACAAAAACTCTCTGGAGACTCCTTGGAAGAAGCTGGAATGCTTTTTCAAATCTGAAAGTTTTCTGTCCTCACCATGGTGTCTATCTTCATCCCAGTTCATTCCTCCAGTATAAATCGAGATTGGTTCTCCTTTCCTGGACAGCAACTTCTTCAACAGCTCTGCTGATACATACCATGCTCTAACATATTTTATCTCCTGCTGTCAGGAAAGCATGGCTCCAAGAAAGCTTACTGCAGTTCAGTATTAGGCAGAATACTTGGCATGGCTAACTTCTTTACAAAGTCTCAAAGCATTTATGACTTGAAGGGTCTTAAACACATTTTAGAAAACCTTTTTTTTTAATCTTAAATTAGTAAAAAAGGACATGCCAAGGGCCACTTTAGACTGTAGTGCTGTCCTCTGCTCTAAGCAACAATCTACGTGAGATGTGCTATTAAATTAGGACCAGTTGTGGAATGAAGAGGATTCAGCATTCATTCCTGGCAATGCCCTTTCAAAAGCTGAGTGTGGTTGCTGATCTTTTCTGCAACGCAGATTTAAGTGTTGGCATGCTTTCATGTGATATACATTTGAATAGCAGGTTGACATAAAATACAGCCAGGCACTTCCACAAAATAATTGAGGCTCATGTTTGTTTGCTCTTCTGTCAAGTTGGAATGCAAGTTATGCCTTGGTGAACTTACAGGATTGTAGCTATGATTTTATAGAAACGAACTAACAAAAGATCCCAATCTATTATGGACATTTTCTAACATTAATCTTGTTAGTTCAAGATCCTAGAATGGTCCTAGGGTCAATCTGTCCCCTCATACAAGTTTCCAGGCTCTGAGGACTGTGGTTGCCCTTGCCAAAGATGATCACTATAGATTGCCCTTTCTCCTTAGCTTTGTTTACTGGTAGGCAGATTAACGCTTTAGAACATTAATTTCCTTGATCAGAGTGATTTATACCCCTGTTGTTGTTGTGCAGGTGTTTCTTTCTTGACAAACTGCAGGAGAAACTTCCTTCTGGTCAGACCAATGATAGTATGGAGGTGGATGAAGAATACAGTGCAGATGACCAAATGGAAGTGGATGAACAGGGTGAAGACATTTACTCAATGATTAAGACCTGCAAATTTAATATGAAAATGAAGATGATAGAAAGTGCCAGGAAACAGGTGACTATACTGTCTGATAGCTTTCAATTTGGTGAAACAATACACAGAAACTACAGCTGGAAAAGCCTTTCAAGTGGTCTTAGGCAGACCTTGTCACTTTTTGACACTGCTGTCCAGGACATTTTGAAAGCTCAAGAAAGTCAGTTCCACAGTGAAATAAAACAAAGGGAGAAATGTTAATTACAAAGTAGATGATAAATTGTCATTACTGGAAATGTGCATGAAGGCTCCTTTGATCCACAGATGGTTTCTGACTCTCTAAAGGGCAGATAAATAAAGTATCTGAAATGCTTCAGTCTTTAATGTAAGGCATGCTTACAACCAAGCATTAGGCTTTCTCATTTACAAATAATCTCTTCTGTACAAGAAAACAAAGCAAGTTCTGATTGAATTTGGTCAAGAATGCTGAAGTTCTTCTTTTTCACAGTTTTCATTAAGACTGTTAGTTAACACTTACATAAAGAACTAAAACTGAGAGAAATTTTGTTTTGGATTGGGTTGTTGAAATGACTGAAACATAGCCTTTTTGATGATAGGCCTTTGGTGTTTCAAGCTCGAGATGAGATGAATAATATTTAAGTCAAGTTCTCTCATCTTCTGAGATGCTGCAGAAATCTGCAGTGATTGACAAAAGTTTATTTTAAGCCATGTGATAAGCAAATACAGTAAATACTCACTACTTCACGATTCTTCTCTTGTGGCTTTACCTCTTCACAGGGTGTTTTCTCTGCAAAGACCGCACTCTGTTTTACGGTGTGTTCATGACAGACATGAATATGCAAATTATCCGTGCCCACCGTGTCCCCCTGCCTCAGCCCCAGTGCACTGTGCGCTGGGAAAAACCCCTCTTTGCCACTCAGCTGGGGATGCTGGCACTGGGATGAGGCTGCCTGAGCTGCCCACTCCACTCCTCCAGCACCAGGGCTGTGGTCCTTGCACTGCTGTGTGTCAGTGTTTGTGTTGGTGCCTCCCAGCACCTGAGGGCACCCCGTGCCAGAAAAAAAAATCCTCTTTTCTGCTCAGTTGGGGATGCTAGCACTGGGACGAAGCTGCCTGAGCTGCCCACTGCACTCCCCTGGCACCAGGGATGTGGTCCCCACCCTTCTGTGTGTCAGTGTTTGTGCTGGCAGCTTCCAACACCACATCTATCCGTAGAAAGTTTTGGACACCACATCCACCCCGAGAACGGTGAGACCAGGTCTAACCCACCTGGAGAGATGCTGGGACTGTGGTGCAGGCGGCTCCCTGCACCAGCATCCCTGACCGAGCGGAAAAGAGAGTTTTCCCCCAGATCAGGGTGCCCACGGGTGCTGGGAGCCCCCAACACTGACACACAGCGGGGCAGGGACCACAGCCCCGGCGCTGGGGGCAAGGAGCGGGTGGCTTGGGCAGCCTAATCCCAGTGCCAGTACCCCTGACCAAGTGGCAAAGAGGGTTTTTTCCTGGCACAGGATGCCCATGGGAGCCAGGAACTGCCAACACACTGCTGGGGGGGGGGCGCTAATTTGCATATTTATGAGCTGTCTGTCTTTGCCGAGCGAAGGCTTCATGGTTGGAGGGGAGACCCGTGACCCCACGATAATTGTGGGTTGACTGTATAACGTTATTGCTGTGTTGACTATACACTCTTGAAGGAGTAAGTGAAAAATAAAATTTCCTTTAGTGTTACTTATATGAAACTTTTCATCACAACACAAACACAAGTAATTTTCTTAATGATGTTATAAACCACATTTCCCATGTATACTATAAAGCAGTTAATACCTGCTTAGTCATGCCGCTGGAATTATTTTCTCAATAGGTTTAACCTCTCTTCTGCTCTTTTCAGATTTCTCCATTAGCACAAATCTCTTTTGGAATATGAGACCAGTCAAGCAGTGGACATCTTTTTTTTTTTTTTTTTTTTTTTTACTATAACTTTACTTAAATCTTCTTGTCCCTTAGTTAGGTTGCAAAGTTTTTAGTTCCTCTTCAGATTTATTGTCTGAAACTTCTCTCTTATTCTGAATACAGAACAGCTTTGCAGTTGCCCAGAAGCTTCTGAAAGACCTACGTAAGGAAGCCAAAACGAGGGAAGACTGGTTGATGAGGTGGAATTTTGCCTATTGCCGCTTTACACATAGCAGCAGTCGGAACCTGAGCTGTCCTGAACGCGTGCTCTCAGTGCTAAAAACCATCTCTCTGCTTGGTAACAGCCTTCTCTTTTCTTCACATTGTTTATTATACAAAGGTGCTTTGTTGTCCATTTACGAACTCTGTTTTTGAATTCCAGCAGAAGATACCAAATCCGACTATCTTAGCAAGAACATAACGGCCTTCCGAAACCAGAATCTTCTTCTGGGTAGTACGTACCACATCATGGCCAATGCTCTTAGTCAGGATCCAAGATGTCTTGAGCAAATCAAGGAAGAAAAGGCTGAAAAGATATCACTAATATCAGGAGAAATCTTTGAGAATCCTGAAAAGGTAAATGAGAGCGGGAGATCCTTTTGTTATTTCAGTGTCGTAATTACTACTTCAAATGACTACTTCAGTAGGTAGTGATGGGTATGGATAGATACAGAGTGCGCGAAACCTGCCTGCTATTAGCAGTGATTGTCTAGCAACACCAGCTAGAGGAAGCAAGCTGGGTTTTGCTCTCCTGGAATTCTGCACCACTGTAGCCTTTAATTTGGAGTTTTCTTGTGTTTCTGTTCCTCTGTTTTGAGTGGAGATGAAAGACGTAGCAGCTTCATGCACAGTGGCAAGTGATCCTCAAAGAATGCCTTGATTTCAGATAGGCATTCCTGAGCTGCTTCGTGCAGTCAGACTGTTTTATCCAATAAAGAGATCTTTATAATACTGACACACTTATTTTATCTAAATAATTTTAGAGAGGAGAGGGATTTTTAAGGCAGAGCATATGCAGGTCATCTTTGCCTGTTTTGAGGAGGTGTGCTAGACTGTATTGTATCTGAAATCATACATGTTGTCAGCTGTCCTAGATGCTCTGGCGTTGCCTTCTTATCTCTCAGATTGATTAAGAATTTGAAGTACCACTGTTGGCTTATTTCTATTCATTCCTAAATCCACTATGAAGACTCCTACCCATATAGAATCATAGAATGGTTTGCATTGGAAGGGCCCTGGAAGTTCATCATAGCTCCAATTCCCCTAGTGTGGACAGGGATACCTTTCACTAGACCAGGTTGCTCAGAGCTCTGTCCAGTGTGGCCTTGAACACCTCCGGGGATGGGGCATCCATAACTTCTCTGGGCAATCTGTTCCAGTGCCTCACCACCCTCACAGCAAAGAACTTCCTCCTGTTATCTAATGTGAACCTACTCTCTTTTACTTTGAAACCATTTGCCCCTGTGCCATCATTACATGCTCTTATAAAAAGGCCCTCTCTGTCTTTCCTGTAGGCTCCCTTCACAGAGTAGTTAGTGTAAAGCAAAAAAAATTGTTCTTAGTTTTAAATTGTCAGGTGTGTGGAGAAACTTAAGCAAAAGCCTGAGCTTCATTAATTAGCTAATTATTAAGAGCATTCTTCTTACGGAAATCTAAAAGATGAGCATAAGAGCTCATCTGTGTCAGATAAGCAAGATTGCAATACTAGATAAGATTAAGAAGCTTAGCCTTATTTTAGCCTAGTATTAAGCAGTACTCTGACCCTGGATATCTCCCTCTATCTAGTCAAAATTCGAACTATTTGATTTCAGTTACAGCATTTAGTGTGGCCAGGAGGACTGAGGAAATGATTGTATCCCTGTAGTCAACATTGATGAGGCCACACCTTGAGTACCATATTCAGTTTTGCGCCCTGCTTTCCCAAAAAAGACACTGAGGTGCTGGACCATGTCCAGAGAAGGGCAACAGAGCTGGTGAAGAGTCTGAAGGACAAGTCTTATGAGGAGCAGCTGAGGGAGCTGGAATAGTTAAGCCTGGAGAAGATGGGGCTCAGCAGGGACCTCATTGCTCTCTAAAACTACCCAAGAGGAGGTTGTAGTGAGGTGGGGCTCAGTCTCTTCTGCTGGGTAACAACTGAGAGGGTGAGAGGAAATGGCCTTAAATTGTGCCAGAGGAGGTTCATGTTGAATATCAGAAATTTTATTTTTTTTTACAGAAAGAATGGTTAGGCATTGGACTAAGTTGCTTATGGAGGTGCTTGTGGAGTCACCATCTCTAGAAGTGTTAAAGGACATCTGAACGTGGCACTTGGGGAAACAGGGCAGGGGTGACTGTGGTGGGGCTGTGTTCACATTTGGACAGATGATGTGGAAGGTCTCTTCCAACCTTGATTCTATAAAGAATTTTATCAAGTCTCACATTACATGAGCTACTTTAGAAATGTATGACTAATATTACTATGTTTCTTTTTTAACACGAATTCCCAATGTAGCTATTATACAAATGTTGCAGATATGTCTTAGTAGGAAAAAACCCCACTATCTCTACTCTCTACATTGTCTACTCAAGAGTCACAACAAAGCTCCAGTTTCAGGGAGAATTGACCAATGACTTGCTAATCTGTGGGTTTTTTCTCTTACGGTTGAATTTCAGGTATTGGCAGGTCTGAACAAGGCAGCTTTTCAGTGTTTCAGCTGTGCTGTGAGGAAGTCTGAGGAGGAGGTGCAGTCCCGCGCCATGGAACATGTGGACGTGTTGGGAGTTACCGATGCATACATGACTTTGATCGGTTTCTGTGACCAGTATCTGCGGAGGGAAGAGGAAGGTTTGCTTGGTTAGTCAGGGGTTTTCCTAAGCTTGTGAGGTGTATTATTCTGTGATACGAGAGCTTTTGTGATGCCCAGGAGATCTCCCTGAGCAGCACAGCTTGAATTTAAATGGAACAGTTTGTCCTCCAGTTCAGCAGTATTTATATTCGTTTTTTCACCTCTGCTGTTGCTGCGAGCTTTGGTATTAGTGAATCACTTGTAGTCTCCCTCTCACTTGTGAGGAACGTATCATAGCCAGCAGATGCTTCCCTTGTTCCTTCCCAGACCACAGCAGCCTTGTATTTAAAGCAGGCAAGATACCAGCAGTGATGCAGCTTTCTGATAAAGCTAATCCTTTCAGTCCCCAAGTACATGTGTTGCAGATGTGTGCAGTTCAAACAGATGGGAAGGAGAACAAAGTAAAAATACACTTTTAAAAAATACCAAATTGTAAAGATGAATGTTTCAGATGATCAAAGACATGGAACAAGTGATGGTGTTTCTGATAATTCTTGTTTAACGTCTCTTGGCAGAAATTAACACTGTGGATCTGCAGCAATTCCCAGCTATTGTGGTAGAGAAAATGATAAAAGCTTTAAAGCTGAATTCCAGAGAAGCCAGGCTGAGATTTCCTAGACTGCTACAAATAATTGAAAGATATCCAGCTGAGACATTGGGTCTAGTGACACGAGAGGTTAGTTGCTTCCATTTTTCTGGCAGTAAATGTTACTGTAAATCAAATTTAAAAGGTGGGGGATGGATAGAGAGGCTAGACGGGTAAGTTTTGCTTCAGGTAAATCAGATAAATTTTATCCCATCATTGTTCCTCATGTTTTCTCTAACTTCCTCAAACTAATGGAAAGAAACTTTTAAAGGGTTTGACTTTCTATCATTATTCTGATTCCAAATGTTAATTTGAGAGTTGCTGGAGAAAAACTATGCTGTGTTTTGTCTTTTTTTTTCCCTTCAGAACAAACTAAATGGGCGGATAAAGGTGGTTAGTATTAGGGTGAGGAATGTATCTTCTTCCTGTAGGCCGATTTTCTTGCATGCAGAAAGTCAGCAGCTTTTCCAGAATTTTTCCATGTCCCCCACATTTCTCTGTCCTTCTTCACTTCAAAGGTCACTACAGATTTGTTGTTTGTATTTCCCACTTCCTTCATTTGTTAGTTCATTCTTTCTTTCTACAACATGTCCCTGCATTGCTGTTCCATGGCACGATATCGTGAGCCTTCCCTTCTGTCATGGGACAGATAAGCTGAGACCTTCTCTGTGACTCATGCCTGTTCCTGCCTTGTCCTGCCCGCCTTTTCAGGTCCATGACATTGTGCTGGTGCTCACAGAGCAACAGGTCTTGTCAGAGGAAGGACTCAAGTGAGATAGAAACAAGAGGTAGTTAACACAAGGAACTGAGAAAGCAGCAAAAGCTGCTCAATGGTGGTGGTAGGAGTAATAATAATTAAATCTACACTTCATTGGGCATGTTTTGGGCAAAGTAGTTGACATTCTCTGTTTCCTTTCATGTGTTTATCAGGCCGAGCCACGGGGCAGTTTTGCTTGTTTGCTATGTTTGCCATTTTATAGGAGGACCAAAGTTGAAAACAGTGTCTGTGTTTTTGCAGCTTTCTTCGGTTCCCTGTTGGCAGTTCATTGGTTGGATTAGCCAGATGATGGCACTACTTGACAAGGATGAAGCAGTAGCAGTGCAACATACCGTTGAAGCGATTGCAAATACCTATCCCCAGGCAATCATCTACCCTTTCTTGATCAGCAGCGAAAGTTACTGCTTCAAAGATACTGCAACTGGTTGTAAGAACAAGGAGTTTGTAGAAAGGTGAATTTGCAGTTGGAGTGGCTCCTTTTTACGTCTTTTATTCAGGAGCGGACAGATTTATTTATTTCTCCTAAGCAAACTTTTCTTTAGTGAGCATGAGAAACATTAAAGAGTAGTGCCACATGCACTGAGTTTTCATTTAAAGGCACAGAGAAATGCAATACATCAGCTCTATCAGTGTTAGACACTCATGTTGGTGGCCTGAATTTTTTATGAAATGTTAGATACATACAGCCCCCCGGGCTGTGGAAAGTTAGAATTCTTCCAAGACGAAACAAAAGGACAAGAGGCAACCCCATTTTCCTTGTAATTCTGTGGTAGTCAATATTCCTTCTTCCTTCTTGTGCTCTGCTGAGGTGGAAGGGAACTCTGGTGTGTGATTGCACTCTTACTACAGTAGACTTCACAGCAGTAAGTCAGTACCCATCAGAAATGAAGCTTTCTTGGACATTTGCAATCTTTTTAATATCAAGAGAAATCAGGTATGTTCAAATAGAATAGATGCTCCTGCCAGACTTTGGAGACGGCAGTGAAATAGACAGATGTTATCTTGGGGAATGACAGCTCTGGTTTATGTTCTTCTCTGCTTATTCAGTGTGCAACATACCCCTTCTTTTACAAGCTCTCCCTTGCCCATTTTGCCATGCCATAACACTCAAGGTAATCCCCAAGCAAAAGTCAGCTTCTATCACACAGTGCTTTAGAACCACTATTATAATTTTGGGTGTCTTTTTGCCTTTTTTTTTTTTCCCCCAAATCTCTGATACATTTTCTGAAATTCTTTGCTTCAAATAAGAACATAAAGTCACAGACAGTATCACTCCTCAGTAACTGTCACGACAGGATGTATAGTCTGGTTAGTGCCTGTTTCAGTTTCAAGCATGTTTTCCACTTACCCACCAAGTTCCTATTTTCATATTGGGACACTTAATAAGAAATTGGGAATGGTGTGGCATGTTCAGTCAATACATAAACAGTCATGTAGCCAAAGAGAGAATTCTGAAGGAGTCATACCTACCCACACACAAATTATTTTACCAGGTCCTGGTATATAGCAGACAGTCTAGATCATTGCTTATCTGCAGGCTAGGTAGTTCCTGTTGTGTTTTAATGCATCTTTTTCTTCCTTTAAAGGATCAAGAATAAATTGGATAGAGGAGGAGTAGTTCAAGATTTTGTTCGCTCTCTGGAGCAGCTCTGTAGTCCTGTAATGCTTTTTAAGGTAAAGTGTATTTTTTTAATTTCTCCTCTTCCCCTTCATTCCTCACTCTCCTTAGAAGGGTTTAGAAGAGCCAGTGCTGGGCGGAGCCCGACACAGTTCAGTTGACACCACAGCCACAGGAAGTGGTTCAACCCAGAATCAGCTCATGATGATGATGTTGGGGTGCTGTCAGCAGCTTTCACTGGCGATGGTCTCCCTCCCTTGTGCCAGCCAGCTGTTCTGCAATACCCCTCTTCAGCTTTCTCCTTCAGGGTCTGTGCTGTGCCCCACAGTCAATCTTCCTTAATTCTTCTGAAGTCATTACAGAATTATCATTTATGGTCATCTCTGTAATTCTGGACCACTTGTGTTTGACAAATTCCTTCTCTGGGCTGGACATCCCTGTCTGTGTTCTAACTCCTTTGGCCAAAGGATTCTTGTCTTGTGTCTTGTATTTGCTACTCCTGGCCCCCTGGAGGCTTGCTTAGTTCATACTAGAGACGATGGTAGTAAACATAATTATCATAATAAAGTAGAAACATTTTTTCAAGACACAGAATGAAAGGGAAATATTTTCATAGTGGGTTCATCATCTTTTTGGTTCTCAAAAGACACATAATAATGAACTATTAGTAAATATGGTAACCCCAAAGCAATCTGAGTGGCTTATTGAAGAGCAAGGATCACTAAACCTTTTCTCAGGACTCATCAGCTTCCTTGTGTTTGCAGGACTGGACTGAGGATGTCAAAAATGAGTTGGGAAAATCTCAGAGAAACAAAAAAAAGCTTAAGGAAATGTATGAAGGAATGTACAAGAATTTGGGCAATTTGAATGCTCCTGGCCTTGGATTGCTGAGGAAAAGGTTTATTCAGGTATGTGTGATTTCTGACTAGTGTTGGCATCATGTACTTTTCTAGAAGACATTAGAAAGTCGAAAGAGGGAACCAGATCACACCTTTTGTAGGTGCTGCAGGACTTGATGAGACTTGATCAAGTCAGGAGTACAGGACTGGGATTTCTCTGCTAGAAGCCATGGACTTAATATAGTACAGTTTCCACTTCTGAATGCCCTGCAGGGCTAAATGTTCCCTCTTACTCAGCTTCTGCCTCCTCTGTCCTCTACGCTGCCAGGTTTTTAGGACCTGAGCCTCTCTGATCATCCGTGGGAATCTGGCCTTGTTTTTTGTTCCTTGCTGTCAAGGATTTATGAGCACCCTAGGGAGTTTTGCCATATTATGCTGCTCAAATTTGCTGCTGATACTAAGTTACTTAGGGTAAGTTATAGAGAGGAGTTACAATTGTGAAGAATTACAGAAAGAACTTTTCAAAACTAAGCAAGTTCTAAAATAAGAAAAGTGAATTGAAAAAATGAAGCAATACATGTGGCAAAAAAACATAATTACCCTAGTTTCATATATAAATTCTTCAGGTTTGAGCTGACTATTACAATTCAAGAAAAAAAAAATTGTGATAGTTCTTCGAAAACATCAGCTGTGAATACTCAGGGGCAGTCAAGAAAGAAAAGTGACTGTCATTATTAAGAATAGAGAATTAAACATAAATTTATACATTGTCAACTGACTCTTGCTTCTTTAACACTATGGTCCTTGTCTGCAGTTCTTGACATAGATATATAAAATTGGATGAGGTTCAAAATGACAAGAATAATCAAAGGTGTAGAGTAACTTCTGTATAAGCAACTTTACTATTCCTCGAATTGGAAAAGACACAATGATACCAGATACAATAAAGCTCTTAACATCATTCCCAGCACCAGTGGTGCTAGGTTGACCTGCTGGTTGGACTTAAAGAACTTAAAGGTCTTTTTCAAACTTAAGAATTCTGTGAATCTATCAGGAGTGCCAAGTATGAAGTAAGTATTCTATGGAAGTGGCAGTGAGAAGTGTTTCGTCATTCATTACACACCTAAGTGCTGAATCACAGAATATTCTGTGTTGGAAGGGACCCACAAGGATCATGGAGTCCAACTCTTAACAGCACCACTGCCTCCCTGGCGGGAATCAAACTCCCGGTGTCGCACATGAAAGGCGGGGACACTCACCACTGGATTTTAGAACTCCTGCTGCAGAGTATTGTGGATGCTTTTCTGGGTCCAAATAGCAAGCAGGCAATAGCACAAGGAGGGGAAAATGCTTTGAGAGCTTTTGCATACAAGTGCACACTGTGGGTCCAGATATCCTTGAGCTGCAAATTGCTGAAGGCCAGGAGAATGATACTCCTGTAGAATGAGCATCCTAACTATGCTTGGATTGTATGTGCACAGCCTCATGGCCAGGGCTGGGTGTATCCAGCTCTCTCCCATGTGGAGATCCTTATATCACATTAGCATTAGATAAACTAACCTAGGGAGATTCCATCCTCATGAACTGGAAAGTTGGGAGGATGAGAGGAAGGTGGAATTGGGAAGAGATGAGGTGATAGAGCAGCAGAAAGGGTAATTGGGAGTGTAGGAGCACACTAACCCTTTGACTGTGTTGCTGTGAGATAAGCTGAGTGTTTGATGATAACGACTTTAAATTTAAGAATAGGGGATAAGAGTGTGCAGGATGTGAGTCTGTCAGGGGTGGATCTAGAGAGAGGGAAGCAGCTGTATGTTGAGCTGTACATGGTACAAGCACAGCAAGGGACCTAGCAGGCATGAGCACAAAAGCTTACTTAAACCAAGAAAATCCACAGCTCTTCCAAAAGCTGAAATGTCCAGGATTAGAAGATGCTGCAAGTAGTTGTGTGCTGTTGGAGAGAAGAGCAAGGGAGGTGCTGGAGAGGGCTGGCAGGATTGTTCCCCCTTTGATAAAGGGAAGCAGGAGAGCAGTATTCCCACAGAATGCAGATGCAGAAGAGGGTCAGGGTGATTTGATTCTGTTTCTTCATAATACGTAATGCATCATGAGAGCAATGAATTCAAAGTGTGAGACTATGAGAATAACTGCATCATTTCCAGCGTTCCTGCTGGGGGAAAAACAAGTTGTCTCTTGACCAACACATAAAATTGCTCTACTATGTAGAGTACCTCAGGCTTGTGATCTTCATGTCTATTATTTATGTACAATTTCAATTGTAATGTAAACAATAAGAATCTTGCATGTTTTGAATATTAAATTCCACTAATGCATAAATGAAATACTGATGATGAATTGCATTAATTAAAATACAGTGTTAAGGCTATTGACTATTTGCTGCCTTAAATTATAAAAGAAGTCAAAGAACAGAACAGAGAAAGCAATCAGGTGTTTATTTGGAGATAGATTTAGTGATAAAGGTGTTGTTGACCATAGCAGTCTCTTCAGAAGGATGGTATTTTTCGTATTTTCATTTACTTCATAGCTTGGGAGAAAAATGATCGAGTATGGAAAAAAGAAACAAGTGAGCTTTCATATCTTTCCAAGCCACTAATATCAGGTCCGGGTGGGGACATCTGTTGAACACAAGAAGTCAACTCAGTTAACTAGTTGTAGATAATACTTTGTTTGTTAACGGATCAATGTGAAATCTGTGCCCTTTTCCTTTATCAGCATATTTCAAATACTTTAAGATATAGTTCTATACATTTTATATCCAAAATTATTACAAAGCAAATAATGAATAATAAATCTGATAGCAAATAAAACATTCAAACATCTCCTAGAACCACAGAATGATTTGAGTTGGAAAGGACCTTAAAGATCATCTAATTCCAAGCATCCTGCCCATCTTTTACAGACCACGTTGCTCAGAGCCCCATCCAGCCTGGCCTTGAACACTTGCAGGGCGAGGGGATCCACACTTTTCTCTGGGCAGCCTGTTCCAGTGCCTCACCATCCTCACAGTGAAGAATTTCTTTCAAATACCTAATCTGAACCTGCCCTCTTTCAGTTTAAAGCCATTGCCCCTTGTCCTGTCATTGCATGCCCTTGCAAAAAGTCTGTTTCCAGTTTTCTTGTATGTCCTCTTTATGACTTTTATGTTAATGTTTCACTGAATGATCCTAAATTTGTGTGAGCAGCTGAAGTACAGGCATTAAGTATTAATGAGCAGCATTATTGATGTGGACACCCAGAATCTAACTGCAGTTAGAAGAGCTAAAAAGGAATAAGCTTCTTGTTCTGACATATTATTGAGCTGATAAAATGTAGATATTTTTGTTGATGCTAGCTGGTGGGTCTACCAAACAGGCAGTGAAAAGCTTCTGTCAGATAGAAATAGCAGAGGAAAAAAGAACTCGAGTGAAAGGACTATTGATATATATTTTTAGGAGCTCAGATGAAGATGTGTGTTAGAGAAGAAGGTACTGTGTTGGTGTTCTTGTGTAGTTTCTGGCACTGCGTAAATAGGATTCCCTTCTATAAATGATTCTTAGACTTTTGGGAAGGACTTCGACCATCATTTTGGCAGAGGTGGTTCAGAACTGTTGGATATGAAGGCTAGTGACTTTGATGCGATTGCAACTTCTCTCCTCTCAAAAATGAACAAAAACCATAAAGAACCCGGAAACCTGAAAGAATGTTCACCGTGGATGAGTGAATTCAGAGCTGAGTTCTTGAGGAATGAATTAGAGGTTCCTGGTAAGTTCCCCTTCAATGTTGATGGTGAACTATCCCTTACAAGAAAATTGATACTCTTGAGCTCTGCTCCTTATGCTGGTTATGAGGCCCTTCTTTCTGTCCTTACACCTTATCTGGGCTTATCTGAAATAACTCTGTTCACTCTTAAATCTGTTCTTAAGTTGTAGTCCTGATCCTTAAATTGTATCTGCAATTGTATACCTTATGTAAGAACTTTTTCTAAAGGCGTAACTCTGAAAATATGATGTAGGAATCTAATATATGTTTAAATCTAGTTCAAAAAAGTTGGGTCCTCTGAAACCATTAAGAACTGCAATTCTAGCAGCTAAACAAGGAAAGAGCATTAGTAATTCACAGATTAAGTCATACTATGTGTGTGTTGGGGTTTTATGCATTTTAAAATATTTTCTACATAGTTATCATACTACAAATCCAAAAAAATATTTGTACGTGTGTTCTGTTCTTACGCTTCAAAATAAAAATAAAATCAGTCTATGTAACTTTTTTCCAATATTTTTTCTCTACTACCACTTCAGGACAGTACGATGGAAAAGGGAAACCACTGCCAGAGTACCACGCAAAAATCTCTGGGTTTGATGAACGGGTATGTTTTTAAGATTAAGTCAAAATCCTGTGTGGTGTAAATCTGTGTCCATATTTCATCTGAGGAATGTGGCAATAGCAAGGTCCTTGCTTGTGTGGACAACTTGCAGCCCATAAAGGAAGGCCTGTAAGGGGCCAGTGTTTTTCTAGCAGTAATTGAGTAACTTGATTATGTCATCTAGGAATGACAGATCTGCTGGATTTCAGTGATGATTCTGTAAAACCAATTCTTCTATCACAAATATTTTGCTTTTTCCTGTCTTTTTTCAAGATAAGTGTAATGGAATCCTTGAGGAAGCCAAAACGTATAATAATCCGAGGCAGTGATGAGCAGGAGTATCCTTTTCTTGTAAAAGGTGGTGAAGATCTGCGGCAAGACCAGCGTATTGAGCAGCTGTTTGATGTAATGAACATTATCCTTTCCCAAGATGCTACATGTAGCCAAAGAAATATGCAGTTAAAAACTTACCAGGTCATCCCCATGACAACAAGGTAGGCATTTATCTTGAAGGGACAGAAATCCTTGTTGCCCAATAATAGTGTTGGAATGTTGGAAAGTTGAGATTTTTGTGTGCCAGATTCAAGTTTGGAGTATTTTGTGTCTTGGCTTAATTTATTTTTTTTCCTTTCTCCTTTTAAACAACACTAAAACTGCTTTGTCTGGAAATTGTGTTTCAGAGTATATTTAAGCTAGTAGATTTTAACCTTTTAGGGATCACTAGAATGTGGTGGTCCTCTGAAGTTCATCTCTCAAATACTGACTTGTTTTGTCCTAGACTGGGACTCATCAAGTGGCTGGAAAATACTTGTACCTTAAAAGAATTCCTGAAAAAGAGCATGTCTGAAGAGGAAGATATGAAATATAACAGGTGATGCTTGGTTTAGCTATCTCTTCCAATAAAGTTCACTACTAATGGGTTTTTGGCTAAATTACAGTCTTATGGCAGCATTTTCTTTTTTTTTTTTAAACTAAAGAATGAAATTAAGGCACCTATGAGCAAGGAAGCAGCTTGTACTTCCTGACCTAAATTAGTAATTGGCAACTGTTTGTTTAATGAGTGCCATTGTACCTGGAGTATCCTCCACCCAACTTGTTTAAACAAGAGCCTTATAATCATGTGTGACGTCATTATCGTCACAATTTCCTTATCAGCAGATTGATTTTACAAGCAAAGGATTTTGAGCTCTTGATTTGATCAGGCAGGAAATGGACTTGGGTCAGTGGGGGGCAGGGGAAGGGAGCAGAGACTGAGCATTCAGAACCTGAGTTCAGCAGTGAGTCTGTGATGGGGGGTGGAAATTGGCAGCAAATGCACAAAGCACAGCTGTAATAGAGCACTCTTTCTGGCTTTATACAAATGTTGGATTTGAATAAAGTTTATTGCTTTGTCATGACTGTACTTGGAGGTTGAAAGTTTGTAAAAATGATTTAAGTCTAGCATTTCTGCCTGTTTCTGTCCTGGAATTTAGAAATGTTGTTTGATTTACAAACGTTCTTGGTTACATAATCTCTGGTTTGTCAAAGTGTTGTCACCATTTATTTTTATTAGTTAAGGTTTATGGAGCAGGTTGAAGGAACTTCCAGCGTGGAGGTTGGACTCCAAAGAGTCTTTATTTCCACAGTTATTTGATTTATGAGCAGTTTAGGAACTGCTACAGTTCCTGCATTACTGCTGTCTGGCTGACTTCTGTGAACAGCAGTGGCATTATGTTGATATTAATTCCCAACTGGGAGAGTGGAGAGGGCTCACATGGAACCATCTCATAAAGGGAGGACATTTCTAGTATGCTAAATTGGTGTCTTTCTAAAAGCAGGTCATAATTTATATTTAATAAAGCTTTATTTTATTGTGGTACAGAGATGTTAGATATTTTCCTATGTGTTATTCAGTCAAGAGAATTAAGGCACTTTGTATTGAGCTATGTTTGAATAACAGCACTTGCAAAGGAAAATCCTGGTGAATTTTCTGGCAGTCTTTTGGTTGGGGTAGGGGGAACAACTTTCTGAAGTTTTGAAATCCTTTTCCCTATCCCCTGATGATGGGCTGTGCAGTCTATAAGAGATAAATAAATGCTTCTTAAATGGAAAGAACCTTTCTATCTCAAAACATGCTTTGAAAGAAAGAGAGAAGATGGGTTCTATGCTAAGTTGCTGCCTCTCTGGAATGGAAGTTTAATGTCTGATATATCTAGTTAAGATGGGTGAAAATTATCCTATAAGCAGTGCAAATAATGAATATTGGCTTCTTATGGCTTCCTAAGTTCAAGCCTCCATTCCTCCCTCTTGTATACACCAACTGCTGTCCTGCATTCCCTGCTATTTTGGATTGACAAACAGCAGCATGTACTGTGGTGAACTACATAATGCCTCTGAAAAGGCTATGAGACTGTGTTAAAAATATCTTCCTTTGTTATGGGTTTTTCTTCTCAAGGCAGCATCTAATTTTCACAGTACCTATTGACAAATTAACACCTTTGAGATGTCTGATCTTCCGTCAGATATGACTGAAGTGTGTTCAGAGCTGGGGGGAAGGATATGGATAGATCAGCATATGCACTGACTGCTTAAACTTCATTTCCAAAGCAAAGCTAAAATGAATGTAGGCTGTAGCTTTCTGATTCTTCCTTTGCATAAAAATCTCACAGGTCAGAGCAGCACACAGCCTGCAGATGTTTGAATAGAGTGGTAAGATCATCGAGGAATCAGTAGTGTTTTTCTTCTTTTTTTTTTCGCCCCTAGCAAAACAGGACCTCGTGCTACCTATTCTGAGTGGCTGTCCAAGATGGGTGGGAAAGCACAAGGCATCTATCGATACCATGCTATGTACAGGTAGGGTTTAAAAGACAACTGCATGTAAAGTAATAGAAGCTAGAGTGTGCACATGCACAGAGTTGTAGAAATCTCCGGAAAAAAAATGATCTGCATTATAGTATGATGGCTAGATCTGATTTTTGCTCATTCTACTGCTTTGTCTTACTGGAGATGCTCTGCAGGAGGAGTTTAGAACTGCCAAAAATCCCACCAGAGCACAGGAATGCTTCCAGAAGCTTGCTCACTTCCTTAAGAAAGTGTCTAGAAGCAGATGCTGCTCTTCAGCTTTTATTTTCTAGGTGTCTTGTTCCTAATTATGCAGTGAGGTAGGCTGCCTCAGAGCCCAAGCATCTGCTGAAGTTGGACAGAGGAAATCACAGTGATTCACTGAGAACTTAAGAGTATTTGATGATTTGGGTCCTGACTTAACTTTACTCAGAGAGTGGGCTGTTATTTCAATGGCTAACATTTTTCTCTCATTAACTTGCAGAAATGCAAACCGTACAGAAGCAGTTAACTCTTTCAAAAGCAGGGAAAGCAGTGTTCCAGAAGACCTGCTGCGGTAAGTGCCACTGTCAGTGACTGTACTCTAAGTATGTTCATCTTTATCTGTGTTCAACAAGTGAGTTCAGCTCTGTTTGCAGATGACACCAAGTTGAGAGCAAGTGTTGATCTTTAGAAGGTAGAAGGGCTCTGCAGAGGGACCTTGACAGGCTGGCTGGATGGGCAGAATCCAACAGCATGAGATTTAACAAGTCTAAGTGTCAGGTTCTGTACTTTGGCCACAACAACCTCCTGCAGAGCTACAGGCTGGACACAGAGTGGCTGAAGAGCACCCAGACAGAAAGGGACCTGTGGGTGTTGATTGACATCAGGATGAACATGAGCCAGCACAGTGTGCCCAGATGGCCAAGAAGGCCAGTGGCATCCTGGCCTGCATCAGGAATAGTGTGGCCAGCAGGACCAGGGAAATCATTCTTCCCCTGCACTCAGCACTGGTGAGGCTGCACTTCGAGCACTGTGTCCAGTTCTGAGCCTCTCGGTTTAAGAAAGAGGTTATGATGCTTGAACATGTCCAGAGAAGGGCAGCAAGGCTGGTGAGAGGTCAAGAACACAAGTCCTATGAAGATCAGCTGAGGGAGCTGGAGTTGTTCAGCCTGGAGAAGAGGAGAGTCAGGGGAGATCTTAACACTCTAGGACTACCTGAAAGGAGGTTGTAGCCACGGGGGTGGGGGGAGTGGTCTCTCCTCCCAGACAACCAGTGACACAATGAGAAGACACTGTCACAAGCTATGCCAGGGGAAGTTTAGGCTAGACATTAGGAAAAATTCTTCACAGAAAGGTTGATTGGCCATTGGAATGGGCTGCCCAGGGAGGTGGTGGAGTCACTGTCCCTGGAAGTGTTTAAAAAGACTTGATGATCTCAAAGGCCTTTTCCAACCTAGTTAATTCTGTGATTCTGTTAAGGCGAGCCTTTGTGAGAATGAGTACATCTCCCGAAGCCTTCCTGTCCCTGCGGTCCCATTTTGCCAGTTCTCACGCACTGATGTGCATCAGCCACTGGATACTTGGTATTGGAGACAGACATCTGTCTAACTTCATGATTAACAAGGAGACAGGTGGCATGGTGGGAATAGATTTTGGATATGCATTTGGTGCAGCCACACAGGTATTTATTTTGTAATTAATTTGTTACAGCTCTTGCATTTATTATGTCCATTTACATCTCCAGTATTCTCTCTACTGAATCTGATGCTTTTCAGTTGCCAATAGTTCTGGTGCCAAATGATCTTGACAAGTTAATTCTAGTGAATAGAATAAAATCTCTGTGTCAGATATTCTCAGATAAGCCGGGAGCTGTAGGGTTTCACAGTTGATAGGGGTGGTGTTTCATGTAGTTCAGCCATGCTTTCAACCACTATCACTAAATATTCATGACTAGAGCTTTGATGTCACAGCTTGGTCCAGTTCTGCCGTGTTTCAAGTTATTTTCAGTTAAATGACAAAAAGGGTTCCAAAGCTTGAAAAGAACAAAACACCCTTTAATAATCCTTTTGTTCCAAGGCTTCTTATATGTATCTTGTTTTCTTTTGACTGTCCTTTCCCTCGGCTAGTTTTTGGGTGTGCCAGAGTTGATGCCTTTTCGCCTGACTCGCCAGTTTGTTAATCTGATGATGCCAGTGAAAGAGTGGGGACTCATTTACAGTGTGATGGTGCATGCCCTAAGGGCTTATCGTTCAGATCCAGATCTCCTCATAAACACAATGGATGTATTTGTAAAAGAGCCTTCTTTGGACTGGAAGGTGGGTTTTTTCCTTTCCTTATTCATGTAATTTATTCTGTAATAAGAATAAAACTGATCAAAAAGGAAGTAACGTATTTCTTGATGCTCACTCTCAGTACTCCTTTTATTGTTCTTTGTTTGATTAAGTTTTCAGAGAAACTGAGCTTAAAAGTATTTAAAATGACAGAATTCTATATTGATGGACCAAGTATAGTAGTGTACATCTGTTATCAGTGTAGTATTCTTTATCTGCATGGTAATACTAAAGATGTGAGTATCACTTGATCATGTTATGCTACTTATGGCAGCATCACAAATAATTTCAACTTTTTGCATTGAGCCTCTTAAATTTACTTAACAGCAGTGTATATATCAAACTAATAATTACAGAGAAAAAGATCTGAAACTAGTTGAACTTCAGTAACTTCAGCTGTAAATATTATTTAAGTCATAGACAAACTAAATATTATCTCACTACTTTGTGGTCCACTGCATCTGCAGTTAGGAGTTACTGGCTTGACTTGCTATGATCTGGCAGATTAAGAGTGTTTTTTAAGTGTATGATTTATGATAAATCAGACAAATCCGTTTTCTCTCTAGAATTTTGAACAAAGACAGCTGAAAAAAGGAGGCACGTGGATTAAGGAAATAAACATATCTGAAGTAAACTGGTACCCTTTGCAAAAAGTCAGTTATGTCAGAAGAAAGCTTACAGGTGCCAATCCAGCAGTAATCACTTGGTAAGATGCTTTCCTTTTGCTTTAAACTGCTTCACTAAGAACTTTGGCAGACTCCTGTGTCAGATTTTGTTCCCCTTGGATAGAACAGTGGCTGGGAAAAGAGAAGAGACAGACAGGGCAGAATTTCAACAAACCTTCTGTCAAAATCGTTTTGGTCGCATACAAGCTCTTTGAACCACCCTGCCAGCCAAAACACCAGATATCTCCCCATGAGTTTTCATGCTCCAGCTCAGGCCTCTGAGCAGTTTTACTGCTCCTGGCAAGACACATGTCCCCACCCTGTCAGCCTGCTTAATCTCACACTCCTCAGCCCTCTGGTCTTTATGATCATCTCCAGAGCTTTTAGACTAGGGGTAGTGTTTAAATCAATATATGCTTCTGCTGAAGGATTGCTTGAAGTAGAATGTGAACCAGCTGTAGGGGAGGCATGGAGGTAAGCCACTTCCCAAAAACATCAAATTCAAATCTGACGGCGTTTTCAGGTTATTTATGACCATCTAGTCAAAGTCTGGCTCAAGCCAGAATGTCTTTAAAGTTCAGTTAAAAGTACAATTAATCCCTTCCATCCCTTTTAAAAAGACATTTTTGATTAATCAGGGGAAAGACAAAAAAGCAAAGAAAGCAAGCCTGGTTTAAAACCATACAAATATTGAAAAGTGCAGGACTTGGGAGGAGTCCCTTTTGTGGTCAAGGCTGAACTGGCAAAGGCCGGAAAATAACTTGTTACAGGCACAAGTCAGGAGGGCAGGTAAGGGGATCAACATCTTGGATGTGAACGGCTGCATCCTTCTTCCACTTCGAAAACTTTGACAAAATTAACATATTCATGGTAAATATCCACTAGTAAAAGACACCTGAAATCACCAACCTTCACTGGCCAAACTTTCTACAGCTCTTGAATAATTTCCATGTCTTGATCTCAATTCAGGCAGCTTTATTTTTCAAGTGCTGTTTTGTACTTAAAAATCCGTATCAGATTTTTTGCTTGTTTCTTTTAGTAAGAGCTTATTTTTGTGTTCTCAATTTCAGTGATGAACTACGCCTGGGCCATGAGAAGTTGCCTTGTTACAAAGATTTTGCAGCTGTGGCTCGTGGTAATGCCAATCATGATATCAGAGCCAAAGAGCCAGAGGATGGACTTTCAGAGGAGACCCAAGTGCGATGCCTCATCAATCAGGCAACAGACCCCAATATTCTTGGCAGAGTCTGGGAAGGATGGGAACCCTGGATTTGACGAACTCTTCCTTAAAACCCAGTCTGCCAAGGGTCCTGTATCCTAACACACAGCTGCAACCAGATCAGAATTTTAAGGCCAGAAAGAAAAAAAACCCAACCTCTTAACTTCTTTTATCATCAGTTGACTTGACTAATAGAGAAAATAAATTTTTTGTATTAAAGCTGTGTTCAGACAGTGATTTTTTAAAATTATTTTTCTTGTATGTGATTCTGTAACAAGGCAGCTTTATTGTCTTTGTGTTAAAATCAATTTAGAAAAAATATCGAGATGCTGTAGAGCTTGAAGACTTTTTTGAAAGGCACTGAGATCCCTCCATGGAAAGCACCAATTCATATCCTGCAAACTTGTGGCCATCCATGTAGTGATTTAGTGAAAGCCTGTGCTTGTCTTTTACAGAGACCTTACTGAAAATCAACTGAAACCATTCTGCAGACGCATATTATTTGTAATTTAAAACTAGAAGATTTTTGTATCAATAGTATCAATGAAGCACATGGTGAATTTAAACAGAAAATGGCTTTTAACTCTAGATAACACCTATAGTATCTGAACAGCTATTTTGTTACTGGATGAGATAGTATAGATGAGACAGTTCCAGCAGATTTATTTATTTTTTTAGCAATTAGGGGCTGTACTTGGTTATCTTTGTCCTTGGGAATTCTGCACTCCTCACATTGTGTTAGTTCCAAATTATTTGTTTGGCCAAAGCCAAACACAGCAGAGCACTGTCAGCTTCTTGCCTTAACTGCAGCACAGCACAGGAATGGCTACTGCATTTTGGAATTTGCTTATGCCGAAGTGTGGAGGTTATGCCAGATGTGGCTCTTCTTCTCTAGCAACCAGTTCTCAAGTGTGCTGGGTTTGGCTGGGGCTGAGTTAGTGTTCTTCAGAGGAGCTAGTGAGGGGCTATGCTTTGGATTTGTTCTGGAAACTGGTGGTAACATAGGGATGGTTGATCCTTGCTGAGCAGGGCTTGCACAGAGACAAGGCCTCTTCTGCCTCGCACACCCTCAGAAATCCAGGGCTGCATATGGAGTTGGAATGGGCACAGCCAGGATAGATGACTCCGACTGACCCAAGGGACATCACATGCCCTCAGGTGTCATGCTCAGTGTATAGAGCTGGGGGAAGGAGGAGAAAGAGGGGCAGATGTTCAGGGTGATGATGTTTGTCTTCCCAGGTCACTGTTAGCCTGGCTTTCCTGGGGATGGCTGAACACCTGCCTGCCCATGGGAAGGAACTGCTTTGCTTGTGTGCACAGCTTTTGCTTTGCCTAAAAAGCTGCCTTTATCTCAAACCATGAGTTTTCTAACTTGTGTGATTCTCACAGTGGAGGGCGAATGTGGAGCTGAGTTGGCAGCCATGGTTAAACCAGACCATGGTGACAAGTGCAGCTCAGATGGGAAGAGAGTTCTCGCAAATTCTATTGTTGCTTATTACCCAGAATTATTATCCAGTGAAGGATATAGATTCCATGAAGGCTTTTAATAATTATCATAAAAGGTGTAATAAAAAATAATCTTTGCCCTTTTGCTGCCTACATGACCTCCCTCCTCCTCCATGGTGGTGGAGTAGTTCTAGTCTTGCTGAGGGCCATGTCTGCTGCTGGCACCAATCTTAAAAGAATCTGCCAGCTGGAGAGCAGGGCCTCCTGGATATAGTTCCGTGAAACACTCAGGACTGGGAAGATTGCTGAAAAGCTATGAACAGGGAGGGACTTTTTCTGTTTCATATACTTTCCAGCAACAATTGCTGTTTGTTCCCTTCTTTTTTAATAAATATACTCAATTGTTTGTGTCAATAGTGTTATCAATCAGGAAATTCAGAATATTTTCATCAGATTTTATTAACAAAAATTGCTATTTGGCTGTATTTTTGTAGAGAACACATTTAAAAATAAAAATAAAAAAACCCCAACCTTTCAGCTGTATAACTAATTTCAAAAATTATTTCAAGGCACTTTAATTGCAGAAAGTTTCCACATTTACCCATTTACAGAGATGATAATTAGTGCACAGTAATATGGGGAGGGGGTTTCAAAGGAGTATTTTTATTCACTTCAGTGATGTCTTGGTGTATTTTATTCTTTAATCTCTGCTATCAATTAAGATGGCAGTCTTATGATTAAAGCTTAGTCAGGTGAGGTATCCTGGCTTTCATGCTGTCACTCTACAAATATAAGACAGTTTAAAGCACAATAAAAAAACAACATGAAAAGGCGAGGGAACATTTAGAAATCAAGTGGCTGGTCGTAAGAGGTGTTAAATGGCACTTTTGGCACATACCTCAGATATTTACTAGGTACTTTGACCTGTACAGCAGAGGACAAAGTTTAGGTTTATAGTTTAACGAAGTTCTTCTCATAGGACTTTTGATATCCTCAGCAGCAATAGATGTTTGTGCACAGCAGGCCTCCTTCCTTGGTATTCTGGCAGGAGCTGGAGGCTGAGTTCAGCCAGGCCCTTCTAGGGGAGGGGGCCTGGAAATGACCACTGCTCCCTTCAGTCCACAGCTCATGCAAAAGCCTTGTGAGACAAGCAAAAGTGACCCTGGCAGTGCAGATGGGCTTAGAATGTGCCTATGACAATTTAAACAGTTAAAAGCTCCATCTTTGACCCTAAAATAAGTGTAATACAATAGTTGAAAGCCTCAGCTACACCAGTCCTGAGCAGTGATATACTTGTCAAGCTCACGTGTCAGCTGAGGAGCAAAGCACAAAGCTGCTGGATTTTTATGAGCAGAGACACATCCTGTGTGAAGCAAGTGGAGTTTCCCTGACAGAGCTCTCCCTGGAAATAACCTCCAACACATGTAAATGGCAGCTGCTGTCCCCGATCCTGACTGAAGAGCGCTGCTCTCAATAAAAGGCAGTGGCTAAAAGGGAAGGCTGGAGCCAGCCTGTGATGCAGCAAGGAAAGTACTGACGCAATGCAAACCTCAAGCTCGGTGCTTTACCGGGTGGGTTTGTTTGGCTTCCAGAAAAGAATAAGATGATGTCTTATTAAGTCTGTGCTCAGAGGCAGAGACTGCATCATGTCTCATGCAAAACAAAACTTGGGAACTATCCACTAGTACAGGGGAATATTTCCTTCTCAGATTAAATAACCAGATGGGTGCGCAGTATATCTGGAAATCCATTAGCTGCATCTAAAAAGATATGTAAAATGTTAGCAGTATTCTCACTAGGTTTTTCTTAGCATATGGAATGATACTCATATTTAAGCTAATCCTTGCCATCCCTGCCAATCTTACAATTTCCCTCTAGCTAAGAATAACAGTACTGCTAAACCCAGAGGAAAGTTCTGCAGCTGCAGCCTGCAGTCTCCTTTCCCAGCTGATACAGAGGTTCCTGCATGCTACTTCTCGTGCTCAGGATTTTCCCTTAGTCCCCACCACTGCCTCCCAGTTTAACTGTTATCTTGAGGTGTCAGTGGCTGAGATGTGATACAGCCCCAGCACATGTTTGGGCCTGGGAAGGAGCCTATGAACTTTCCCCAAAAACAATGAATTGGGCTCCTATTCAGCCATGGAATAAAGAGTTTCCTACAGCATTTCTGGCAGCACACTTAAGGGTTTGGCCATAGTTGGGGTTGTTCGGGCTTGAAGAAGAGTAAGCTCCAGAGAGACCCTGTAGTGGCCTTTTGGTGTCTACAGGAGGTTTCAGGGAAGGTGTAGAGGGACTTTTCATCACAGTGTGTAGTGACAGCACAAGGAGGAATGGTTTCAAACTGAAATTGTGTAGGTTTCAATCAGATACTGGGAAGAAATTCTTCACTGGCAGGTTGGTGAGACACTGGAACAGGTGGCCCAGGAAGGTTGTGGATGTCCCATCCCTGGAAGTGTTCAAAGCCAGGTTGGATGGGGCTCTGAGCAACTTGGTCTTGTGGAAGGCAATGGAACTAGAGGAACTTTAAGGTCTCTTCCAATGCAAACCATTCAGAGTCTATGAAGCAATGGCCGTAAGAGACTGGAAAATATTTGGTTACAGTTATTTATTTACAGGGTGAGGGGTTTATGCTTTTTTGATGGGATGGGAAAGGATAACATTGACCCTACCTGTCCATTACACTCACAGTAGATTTCATTTGATTTAGGCAGAAGATGCAGCTGTGAATTTGATCACAATGGATTTTGTCCCTGATCAAAATTCATGCAAAAATTTATCAGGAAGAAGTTCAGAGCATCCACCAAAGAGTGTGAGAAAACAAGGAGCATCAGGTCTGAGGCAGTTTGCATGGGAGCTCAGGTACATGGGTGATGTAATTCAGCAGCTCAGCAGCCACAGGTGCAGTTGAGCAAACCCAGCCCAGCTTAAACACCCACAGTGAGTTGAAACACAGAGATCTAACTCAAAGAGCTAAAAGGAAAAATGATTTATCACGTTGTTCAGCTGCTAAGAGTAGTGTGGCCACAGGCTGTATCAGTGCAATGCACAAGCACAATGCAAGTGATGAGCAAAATACTGCTACAGTGGTTCAAAATACTGCTACTGCTGCGAGGGAGAGGCACGAGCCCCAGCAGGGGTGGGATGAGTGGGGCACGGAAGGTCTGTCCAGCAGTCACTGTGCTGGCTGATGAGAGCCAACATCAGCCTCAGGTAAATAATGTCCTTACCTAAGAGTGTGCTGGTGGGTTTTTTGACTCCCCCCATACAACTTGCAGCTCCTCTTTTGCATGTCCCTTTCCCCGGTCAGCCCCAAAGTGGCGTTCCTGGTTTCTAGCTGATGAATTAAATGATCCTGGCTCTCTGTCTACTTCTTGGCAAGGCTGGGGGGAGACAAACACAGCAAATCACCCTGTCATCTTTTTCCCTTGTGTTAGCTGACTCTTTGCTCACGAATCCAGCAGGAGCTGGTGTTCTGCTGGTGCTGCTTCATCCCCAGAACCTCAGGAACAGAGAAGGGCTCTGTAGGTTCCTCAGCACCAGCCCAGTCTTGTCATGCTGCCAAGATGTCCTGCACATCTGGCTGGGTTGTCACAGGTGAGCATGCTGGGAGAAGGGGGAATAAAGCCAGTATGAGGCATTGCCATGTTTCCTTACCTTCCATGAGTGGCCTGCCTCCTATTTATGAGGAAAAACTACTCAGAAATAGTGTGGTTTAATTTCTATCCCTGAAGGACTCAGGGTCCTGGTGCTTCTCTGAGATTTATAGCCAACACTCCAGAGCAAATTAAAGTTTTGTCTTTTCTTTCCTTCCTAAAGAAAGTTTTCTTGTCCTGTCTCGCCAGGTTTAAATGCTTTGCTTGATTTGGAGCAGGAACATCAAACAAGTTTTAAAGAATTTTCTTGAAATTCTGATGCTTGAGTACTTCTTACTGCTGTGTAAAATTACTGGATCCCAGAGACAAACCATGATCAAGTGGTTCAGGTTCTCACACAGAATCACACAGAATTAACACGGTTGGAAAAGACCTTTGAGGTCATCAAGTCCAACCTATGACCTAACACCATCTCATCAACTAAACCATGGCACTGAGTGCCACATCCAGTCTCTTCTTAAACACTTCCAGGGACAGTGACCCCACCACCTCTCTGGGCAGCCCATTCCAATTGCCAGTCAACCTTTCTGTGAAGAATTTTTTCCTAACATCCAGCCTAAACTTTCCCTGGTACAGCTTGAGGCTGTGTCCTCTCTTTCTGTCACTGGTTGCCCGGGAGAAGAAACCGACTCCCACCTGGCTACAGTCTCCTTTCAGGCAGTTGTAGAGGGTGATAAGGTCACCCCTGAGCCTCCTCTTCTCCAGGTTAAACACCTCCAGCTCCCTCAGCCCCTCTTCCACACCCCTCACCAGCCTTGCTGCCCGTCTCTGGACATGTTTGAGCATGTCAACATCTTTCTTGATTGACATTGAGGAGCCCAGAACTGGACACAGTACTCAAGGTGTAGCCTAACCAGTGCTGAGTACAGGGGAAGAATTACTTCCCTCAGCAGGACAGATGAGGGAATCTTGTCTGTACTTCACTGCTCATGGAATTATTTATGAAGTTAGGAACAGATTCAGCTGCTGGGACGTCAGACAAATCCACTTGTCCCAGGTTAGAGCAATACCTTTCAGGGACAATAGGAACCTTCCTGGAGTGGAAAGGAAAATTCCTTCTCCACTTTCCAATACCTTTCAAATCAAAAAGCTTTCAGTCAAAAAATGTAAAAAAAGGAAGCAACAATTATTTACTTATATATCTATATGTATATTAACAAAAAGGAACAAACAGTAACACAACGCTAACAAGAAAAATCACTCCAGCCACCCCCCCTTCTTGCTCCCCCCCCGTAATTTTCCTCAGTGTGGTCACAGCTGTGGGGGAAAACAGGCAAATCCTGCAGGTTCACCACACCCAAAAAAAGTTTTGCTGCTGACATGGGTGAGTCATTTGTTCGAGGAGAGGAACAGGGGGAGATGGGGGAAAAGACAGGCTGGCTCGAAGCAGGGACTGGTGCAGGCAGGGCTCTCCTCTCTCTCTCGGGGGGCTGCTGCAGGGTCCACCTGGACGTGGGAGCTGGGCCAGTGAGGCAGAGGCAGCAGCAAGAGCCAATCTGGTCCCGGGCAGCAGATGGGAGAAAAAGAGCACCAGCGAGGCAGCACCGGGTCCTCTTCCAACATTGCAGCAAAAAACCCCATGATACCCGGCTGGTCCCTCACAGACTCCTTCTATTGTCCCAAGAAAGGGAGTGGGAGAGGTCAGGCATACTCCACCCCCTCCCCTGCACAGCATTCAGGGCAGGAATTTGACTGCTATCAAGGGCTATTTACTATCCAAAAGACAATGGAGTCCTTGGCCCACACCCCTGTTGAGGAATTCTGTCCTTGGCTTAGTTGGGTTACTTCTTCCCTTCCTCAGAGTTTGATATCATCGTGGTGGTAATGGAAAAAATTTCCAAAAAAGCAATCTAACCCATGATACCACGCCAAGAAAGAGTAGAACATGGATACCCTCCTGCCTTCAGCAGAGTGCTTTGGTAAATGGCAAGGATCACTTGCTCACGTGCTCCTGGATGCTTCACTGCAGGTGTAGCACCCTGCCCAGGCTTCACACCCTGCATTGCACGTGGAAGAACCCTCTCTAACACATCTCAGGCTCAGCAACAAACACAACAAATTCACCTTCCAGGGGACGGCTCTTGCCGCTTGGTTTTGGGGAACAGGCATCGAGAGGTCTGACTGCAAGCTTTGTACACAACTCCACATCCTGAAGATCCTGCAGGCAAAGCTGCACCCTCCATGGTGGAGGTTAGGTGTGACACAGGTGGCCTATACTGAGGTTTACACAGGGGTCTCATGTCCAGAGTTTGCCTTTTACTGAAGAATTTTGAGAAGCTAATTGCCAGGAGGCAAGGTGCCCGGGTGACCTGGCTGGGAATCGCATCTTTTTTTTTTCAAGTACTATAACCTGATGGGCGTTAAATAAGAGTGTTCAGGCTGGCACAGTGGCATGCTAACAGTGCCTGATGACCAGCTGCCCTTTGGGGTAAGGACTCTAGTACAGTGGTGAGTGTCCCCACCTCTCCTGTGGGAGACCGGGGGTTCAATTCCACCAGGGAGGGCAGTGGTGCTGTTTAAGAGTTGTAGTCGATGATCCTTGTGGGTTCCTTCCAACTCAGAATGTTCTGTGATTCTGTGACTTCAGTGAGCTGAAAGCAAAACACAGTTCTGCATGCGCACAGTTCAGTGAGGTGCTTCCCAAGACAAATAACAATGTTTATGACTACAGGAGGTGAGATGTACCCCCTTCCAGCAATCAGTGGAGCCTATCACAGATTCCCTCACATTTCTGAACTACCTCCCCATGCCCCATGTACCCAATCCTTTATATTTCATGCAGAGGAAATAGTGTCCAGGAGCACCATCTGATGGTCCCACTTCCCTGCCAGACAGCCAGGCCAGAGCAGGGGCAGGTGGTGCAGAGTCATGCAACACGAACAGGTAACAGTGGTGGAGGGCAGAAAATAACATGTAAAAGGGTTTGGGGCATGTTATTTTTTGACACTGTGGAAAAAAAACCCCAACCACTTTTTGTGTCACTGTCAAGTTCAGTGGTTAATGCTCGTACGTATAGATGGAGGTTGTGTGATCAACCCTCTGATGAGAAAGGAAATCAAGTTTATTTAAACATAACATCTCTGCGGGGGTGAACGGCAGCACTAGAGTTAAGCCTCTCAACGGGAAACCTTACCTGCCAGGCACAGCACACTTACCCTGATCCCACAAGCCTTCCCACGAGGAGATTACATCCAAAGGGAGAGCATGTACCAGTCCTGTTCCCAACTACTTCTGTTAAAATACACCCCTGTGATAAACAGCTGCGGTACTGCAACAGCTGCGGCAGCAGCAGATGGAGCTCTGCCCGGAGAGAGGCGGCGGGCCCGGCATGACCAGCATGTACCCACGGTCCCCAGAAAGCCACCGTGGGGAGGGGCGGGGGGTGGCACTGCGCTCTGCAGGGCACAGCTTTATGCCAGCAGCGTCAGCTGAGCGCTGGGCTGGAAAGTCAGTGCCTGGCATCTAGAGGGGTCTTCCGGAATAATAAATATTAAAAAGAAAATGTTTTAAGTGTTTTGTTGTGTGTCTCTTTTATAATTCGGGCAGTGGAGCATCTGGGGATGAAGTCAGGGTTCTAGAAACTGTTAGGTAATGAGAAAACTTGTGTATTTCATACCTTTAAGTATTTTCATTTGCCTGATTATTGCCAATTTAATCGTAGTAGTTCATGGGATGCAAGGTAGGGAGGACGACGTGCATAATCACTTAATGTTACGTTTTTTACAAGAGGCTTAACTTCATGCAGACACTGTGAAGCACCTACAGATGCCTCAGCACCTTTCCCACCGGAGCGTTCTGCAGGAAGTCCGAGCAGACATCCCCTCACCGGAGAAGGAGCATTTGCATCCTTCTCTCCCGGGTGAAGCTTCCCGTGCTCCAGCGGGGGCAGCGGAGCCTCGGGAGGGCGCTCGGGTGATGCACAGAGACACGCGTGGGACAGGCAGCATCTTTCCCGTGTCGCTTCATCCAAGGTGCCGCATGGGGAAGTGCGTGGTGGGGTGTAGCGTGGTGGCAGTGGAGGGACAAAATGAGCCTTTTCAGCTGCTTTTCCGCCGGCCAGAGTGGAAAAAGGCAATTTAACCCTAAGACGTGGGAATGGGTGTCCACCACCGCCGTCGCGGCAGCACTCGCCGGGGACGGGACGGTGCGGGGAGGGCGGCAGCGCCCGAGAAGAGTCCGCACCGTCCCGTCCCCGTGGTGGGGCCGCCCCCGACGGCGGCCACCCGCTGCC
>WEKX01017604.1:114398-154652 GCA_013390025.1 Pitta sordida | reverse complement strand
GCAGCCGCGGGCCGGCGGCGGGGGAGGGAGGAGAACACGGGGGACACGGCGGGGGGGGCCCAGCGGCCGAGGCGGGGAGGTGAGGGCCGACGGGTGCGAGGGACGCCGCTTTATGTCCCAAAGCATCCAGAGAGCGATGCGGGGGTGGGAACAACCGTGAGATCCCTCGGACGTGGTGGTCGCGAAGTGTGCTCCCCCCGGAGGCGCTGCCCGGCACCGAGCGGCTGCACAGCGAGAGGGGCTGGGCTGAGCCCAGGACTCTGCCCGAAACACGGTATTCTGTCTGAGAGTCTGGGAAAAAAGGTATACGCGACTATAGGAACACCACTGGTTAAAAATCACGCTGAAAAACCTCCAAGGGGTTCCCATTCCAGGTAGAGCAAAGCTGCACCTACGCTAAGGTGCTCTCGAGTTTTGGAACCAGCTGCATTGAGTCCCTGCGGCACCCGCAGCCTTCAGTGCCACGTGGGCTGCAGAACTGCAGGAACGGGGCACCTTCACTGCTCCCTGTCAGTGACAGTGAGAGCAGGCAATGCCGCCGCACATCACGGAGCGAGTGAATGTGTCACGGAAAGTCAGGGAACTTGTATGAATTTTGGTAGCGCACACAGAAAGATGACAGTATCCGTAGGGCACTGGCAGAAAAATGGCAGGACACAAAAAGCACCTCCAGCTTTCCCAGGGGCTGAAATCTTACTGGTTTTGAAGGGGCAGCGCCAGTTTCCAATACAGATCCTCTACACAGGAGTGGGTTGGCATCCCCTTTTTCCTTACAGGGAGGCAGGTGTGAGGTTGTCCTTTCTCTGCTGGTTAATCAGGGGAGAGTACCCGCTCCTCAAACCCACTAATTCCTCGTCCTCTGACCTCTAAGGGGCTTTTAAATACTGGGGAAGGGGGGAAAAGTCTAGTCACAATGCAATGCACATACAGGAAGATTTTGATACTATTTATCTGATCTGTAATCCACGTCTCCACAGTCCGGGTGAGGACAGTTACGTGGCCTACAAAGCAGTTTGCTCCTTACCTGTAACAGAAACTGTAATGAAACACCCGCTTTGTGGGAAGCTACAGATAACGCAGTACTTCTGTGCTTAGAGACCAATTAGCTGTAAAACATTAACTTTATATGGGCTTGACACTTCAAAATATAAGCTTTGTTCAAACCTCTGCCTCTATAACAATTATTGCAAGATGATAGTTCAGAATTCGTGTACCACACGATGTTTTGCAGCCAGTCTGGAATTCACTGATAAAACACAGGTTAAACTAACAATCACAGCCTGTGGCAAGGTATTTAGTATTTTTAAAAATCAGTAAAATATTTCCCATCGACACATACTATGTACAATATTTTATTTTTAAAAAATCACAATAATTCAAAACTCCCACAACAACACATACATAAAGAGCAAACATACCAAAAATATGTATTCTTGAATTCTGAACTGATTCAAAAAAGAAGAGTTCAGAAAGTTTAACAGGTCTATTTATATGGATATTTTTTTCAAAAGTAGCACAATGTGCTTTGTAAATCACAGTTTTAATAAACTATCTTAATGCTTATCACACTTGCATTATACATTATCTGTGGCACTAGTTAACAGATAACCACATTACAAAGTCCACAGATACTATAATAGCTGACTAGAGTTCAACTCTGTCTTACTGCAGGTTCCAAAAGAACAATTTCCTCCAATGCAACACAGTTGGGGTGACTGGATACAGAGTGGACGTAGCAGTTCAATAACCCCACCTCCTTTCCCAGCACGCTCTGCACCTCGTAACTCTGCAGGAATAAAAGTATGGTGAGTAAAACAAACAGTCCTGGACATTCTGTTCTAAACAGCATTCAGCTGGGAAGATGCAGTTTGCAAGATCCTCTTCCAAGAGACTGTTTTTTTAAAGGACTTGAATAGTGCATTAGAACTGACAGAAAGAATGAACACACTAGATTTTCAATAATTAGATCACACTCCTGCCTCAAGTGCTGCTTCCCTACCAGGCTTTAAGAATGAGCTGTTTAAAATCTCCCAAAAGTTACTGTGATGTTGAACTCAATTTTGCTGAAGCATAATCTGCACGTGCTCCCTTTATCTTGCTTTCTGAAACTTGCAGGACTTCCCACAGGCTGGCAATGTGTATATAGATACTATACATTGATTACCTTGGTTAACTGATCCACTAAAGGAAAAAAAAAACCCCACCTTTCTAGTCTACTCCCTCTCCCCCATTCTAACTTTGTGCTGTTCATGCATCCTTTACCATCACCAGTACCTACACAATCCCTGCTGTTTAATGATCATCCGACTGGCATTTTACCCATGAGTTGTGCCTGAGAGAATTCAGAGACTCTGTTCTGTTTGGAGAGGGATGCAAGGCTGGCATGGATGGCTTCCCTAAGAGGAGATGGCATGTTAACAGAAGAACTGGTAACAATGATAGTTGATACCTCACTTGAGAGGGCATCTCAGATAGCAGGTTCACATCCATTTTTTCCCTTAATGGGACCATGTCCCCGCTTTCATCTGGGCTGTGCTTCTGTACAGGTATGTGATACCCATGTCTGTTGCCTGGTTCAAGGTATAAACAATCTTTTTCCTTTTTTTTCCTAGATTATTTTTACCCCAGACCGGTTCTGCAGTCCAGGTCACCATGCAGCTGCACAAACAGCTCTACTGGTCTAATAGAAGAGCTGTCACAAAGTAAGAACAAGTGTCCATGGCCAGCGACAGCTAAAACCAACCTTCCTGCCAAAAGAATTGATTACAAAGCTACGCCCATAGAAACTTTAGCAGCAAGGGCAAAAAAATGACATCTCAAGTATTATGTCTTATGATTAAACTTTATCCCTGCATTTCGGCTAAGGAACAAAAACTAAGTTGGCAGACTTCTAAACACACATTGAAACATGAAAAAGAGGTTGTTTGAATTCTAATAACTTGAAAAAGAACTATGTTTTGCCAGTCTGTAACCAAACCAAACTCATCCTGTAAAACTCAGCAAGACTTAACTGCTATTAAAGGAGCAAACACATTTTTAAAATTTCTTGTGTATCTTTGCTTAAATGAAATATACACCCTCCTACATAAGAAAAATAATTTATGGTTTCAGAACAGCTTTCTACTTTCAATATTACCCACAAATCTCACCAAAACCATGGAGTATGTAATAGCAAAATGCTGGAAAACTTGTAAGACAGGAAAGGCAAACTGACCCCCACTAAAGATATTTAACATATTTAACTGGGATGATTAAACAAGACAACGAGCCAACCTTTGGTCCCGTCCACATGCAAGGGAGAGGAGAGAATTTTGGGATCCTAATTGGATTTAATGACTCTTTAAAGGTGCTGCTCCTCCACTGCTGACCATCTAGCAGCCAATCTATCTGGGTGCCTCCCTCACCTGAGATAAATCTGGGTCACTGTGCCAAATGTCAGGGTTCTTCTGATATCTCAGATTAAAGGAATAACTACTTCATGATTATATAAACTGTACTTTAGCCCATGGATCCCCGTGGCATTTGTGTGTTCCATTCATGCAATTATAAAGTAATATCTTGCATGCGTTTTACAAATTCCTCTACTACTTCCACCTGCCAGGACTTTCAGTGCTGTGCTAGTACAACGTGATTGTGGTTTATAGCATTAAGAAGACCAGCCCCAAATGGTGGGATACTTGGACTGTATCTTTGCTGTGTTTGGATTCTCAGCCAGAGAATGAAGCCCAGCACTGCTCGTCGCAGCTCTGGGTGACTGGACACAGTGCTGTTTCCAGGTAGCTCTGCAGAGCCACAGGTGAGCTAAAGCTATCCACACAGCCCTGCTGCAGCATCCCTCTTCTCAAAAAGGACGGTGTCATTCTGAGGAAAGTCATGAGACAGCTGGGCATCAGCAGCTGGAAGGTGGGACTGCCAAGGGGCCCAGCCCACCCAAATCACAGGCTGGACACGAGAAATAAAATTCATGATGTCTGGTGAAATGTCACACTGCTCCTAGTACAGATCTGAAATGATCTGCCTGTAATGTCACAATCTCCATCACTAGAAGTTTTCAAGACCCTGACAACAAAAGTCATGGCTGTCCTGCCTACACATTGGCAATAAATAGCCCAGTGTGAAGGGCAGGTTGGGCAACGGCCTCCTGGAACCCTTTCCATTTCTATGCTATGACTATCTTCCCACCTGATTCATGTCTCCTGTACTCTGTCTCTACATGAAGTTAAACTACATAACTTTCTTTGGTCAGCATTCATTATACCTACCCCATTTTCACTGGTGGAGGACATCAGGAGAGAAGAGATTGTCCTTTGCAACAGCTAGAATGAGAAAATTCACAGATTTTGTTCATGACAAAAATCTTATGTATGCAAAGGTATTCTGTTTGCAGGTTAAAAACTGTCACACAGAACAAAGACTTATCATTTTAGCATCAGTTTTGTTTTTCTGGCCAAGAAAACAGGGGAGAGGTGACACAAAAGATGTTCAGGGTGGAGGACTAAAAAAACACATTCCTTTTAGACTGTGGAGACTGAGGTTTCCCAAGGCTCAAATTCATGAAGCCCTTCATTTGGGCCACAGAACAGTTTGCAAACCTCAGGGTGAACTCAGTGACTGTATTATTTGAGTAAGATCTGGGAACACAAGTTTAGTGTCAGATTAAATTATGGGACACTCTTACATACCTAGTTTTCTGATAGAGGTGTTTGTAAAAGTGTGGCTTAAGTACCTTCTGTGCCTACATACCTAGTCTCACTAAACCGAATACACACTGAAGCTGATTTCATGACATACCTTTACTTTTACTGTACTTTGAGGTCGGGATGGACAACTCAAGAAGACTTCCAGCTGCATTTTCAAAACCGGTGTAATGACAACCTCAGAGCATGGTTTGCAATATAGCGATTCTCTGAAACATGCAAATTATGATGGAAAAATATAGAGAAATGAAAAAGCTACCAGCTCTAAATCAAAACAAGTAACTCCCCAACTAGTTTATTATCTAAAATACTTTGCTGGTAGACTTTTAGTAGGAAAGCCATAGTAGAGATTCATTTGATAATAGCAAACAGAGTTCTTCTGCTGGCAGTAACTCTCTTGGTGGACCTACACTCTTCTGGCAAAAGGATCTTCCTTTAATAACTTCTGGCAACATGGAGGGAGCTTGCTATTTATAGTCACCCCACTTAAGCAAATATTAATCTCATAACCCTCTAAAAGTTACGGCAAAAGGAAATTTGTAGTATAGATTTGGCCCAAGTGACTTATTGACTTAGGCCCTCATTCAGCAAATATTCAACATTTTCAGTGCACACTTAAGTCATGCACAAAATTAAGCTCAGCTGGAAGTGCTTGTTGGAAGCACTTCTTAAACAAACATTGATATTTCATTGTTCTCCAAATGGAGCAAAAGTGCCCTTCACAGGTGAGATACTTTTTTAATTGAACTACACTACTATGTGAACATATACACATCCTTACTGTTTGCATGACAGTATAATATAGGACACCTGTTTTTCACTTGCAGCCTTTTTCCCCCCAAGGACTATATGAAACAAAGCATAAACAGTAAATCTTCTCATATTTAGGAAAACGTTATCTATTTCAATAGGCTCAAACCTGCCCAACTTCTCCTTATGCTTTTTGTAAGCTTTTCCACTAGAAAGAATCCCTCCCTCCCTGCCTCCCTCCCTGCCTTCCTGCCTCTTTTTCTTTATTTATTTTCTATTTTTTTCGTTCCACACGTTGGCTACTGTTATCCATTGGTATCTCAGTTTCTGCAAGGGCAAGCTCACTAGGCAGCTGAAGGGGAGGCTTTCCAAAATCATGCCAGTAGGACCGAGGTTCAGCATTTCAGGTGGTAACAGGTCCTGTGGGATCAGTCTTCACATTCAGGACAGTCATATTGCCAGAATTATTCAACATCCTTTTTAGAAAGGTGATACATTTAATAGGTCTGAAACACAACTCTTCTACACTTAGATAAATCGCAGCAAAGATTACAGTTCCGTATAAAAATGAGGTGACTTGGGGGTACACAGACTACTAAGGCAGGACACAAAAACATGTAGCTACTTTTAAAGACACTTAAAATCAGCCCTGTGGTTTTGGTTATTAAAACTAACATTATAATGCAGCAGGCTATGAAATCTTTATGAGCATGGCTTTAAAAAAAAAGCAGTAACTGCAAAATCAAACCATTTTGTATCTGCTTGTATCTTTCTTAATAAATTAATGTAACCTTGCAGGTTTTATCAGTTCATCAGCAATAAAAATACTACGTCTTAGTTCTAGGAAGGAGCAAAGTGCAGCCTGTGCCTGCAGGAATCATTGCATCACCTACTGCTGTTATGTCTACAGCTACAAAACACCTGGAGTGCTCTGGAGCATGCTGACTCTCACCTGTCCTGGGGACACAGTTCCAACTTTCCATTTCCACATCTGTCACATGTAGGCCAGGAGAAAGCAGTGCTCTCATTAACCCCAACAACTGTACCTGCAGAACATGGAATTCTTACAAAATGCTGCTAGTGTTAAGACAGCAAACACAGTCTCTCTTGGATTCACAGCAGGTTTGAGCCCTTTGAGCCCGAAGACTCGTCAGAGCAAGAATTAGCTCTTCCAACAATCTCGCTCCCTTTCTCCTTTGTCCCTCCAACAAGGCATGAAAGTACAGCAGAGTGTTACATTCCAAAAATACCAGAAGGCAGGTAATTGACAATTAACTTTCCAAATGGGCTCAGGTTTTTTCGTTTGGATTTTATTGCTTTTCTGATTTGTTTTTGCTTGTTTGCTTTCCTTCTGGTCCTCTGATGTTTCCTTGGCAATAAACAGCTTTAAAAACCATCAGATCAAATAGCTTGATATTGATATTTAGGAAACATGAACCAGGAAGAAGTCCCAATCCCTTTTGAAAACAACAATGCAGATTAAATTCTACTAACAATAGAGTTATTCTTCATTTATACTGATTTAACAGCAATTAGATCTGGCTCACAGACTTAAGTGTGTGCCTAAGAAGGGGATGCCAAAGATACTGTGGACTAATAAAAAGGGGCTTGCTAGTTTTGGCAAGAAAAGCTATATTCAGAAGTTGTATGAGAAGCCAATAAAGAGGGTATTATATTTTATGGTAACAATATGCTGAAATTATGAGCATTATTTATGGAGAAAAGTACATCTAAGTTTTTACCTGTAAGAATGAAATTACATTAAAATAAAACCTCACTAGTACAACAGAACTATAGATTAAAAAATCCAGGTCCTATTGAACAAGAATCTCACAGCTCTATATCACATTCAATAGAAGAAAATCTTGGAGAGTATAGAGCATTTACACTGTCTGGACTGTAAAACAGTGTTAATCCCTTGTTTTTCTTGTTCTCCTGGAGCAAGGAGGGAGCTACACCTAAACAACAAAACTGTAATTTTCTTTGGGAATTTAAAAGAACACGAGTCTGAAGATTTGGAAAGTTGCTTCTCAAATACAACATTTATGACCCAATTTCTAAGCATACGATTAAACTACATGCATTTCACTGACAGACTAAGCAATTCTATTTAATCCCTTGAACTCTTACAGGAATAATTTTGATTCTTCAGCATTTGTGGTAAACTGGGAGTTTCCATCAGCACTTCCTACTGCAAGGGATGGGCGTGTTTCTCTTTGAATGACATGAATGCTAAATGGAGTTGGTTGCCAATCTCAAGTGGTGTTCCCCAGGCTCAAGTACTGGGGTCAGTCTGGTTTAATATCTTTATCGATGATCTGGGTGAGGGGATTCAGTGCGCCCTCAGCCAGCTGGCAGATGACACCATGTTGAACAGGAGTGTTGATCTGCTGGAGAGCCGGAAGACTCTGGAGAGAGACACTGACAGGCTGGATCGATGGGCTGAGGCCAATTGTCTGAAATTCAACAAGGCCAAGTGCCAGGTCCTGCACTTAGGTCACAATAGGCCCAGTCAGTGCTACAGGCTAGGGGAAGAGTGGCTGGAAAGCTGCCTGGTGGAAAAGGACCTTGGGATGCTGGTCGACAGCTTGTCTGCGCATGAGCCAGCAGTGTGTCCAGGTGGCCAAGAAGGCCGATGATATCCTGGGTTGTATCAGCAATAGTGTGGCCAGCAGGACCAGGGCAATGATTGTCCTCCTGTACTCAGCACTGGTGAGGTTGTACCTTGAGTCCTGTGAATTCCAGTTCTGGGCCTTTCACTCCAAAAGACACTGAGGTACTGGATCGTGTCCAGATAAGGGCAACGGAGTTGGTGAAAGAGAGCTGGCCTTGTTTAGCCCCTGGAAACAGAGAGGCTCAGAGGGGACCTTGCTCTCTATAACTACCTCAAAAGAAGTTGTTGCCAGGTANATGGCTCCACGGTTGTGGGTTCGATCCCTGGGTGGGCATTCACTTCTGAGTTGGACTAGATGATCCTTCCAACTCGGAATAACCTGTGAACCTGTGAACCTGAGAGGAAATGGCCTCTAGCTGTGACACATGAGGTTTGGATATTACGAAGAATTTATTCACTGAAAAGGTGATGAAGCTTTGGAACAGATTGCCCAGGGAAATGATGGAGTCACCATCTCTGGAAGTATTTAAAAGACATGCAGATGTGGAACTTGGACATGGTTTAGTGGTGGACTTGGTAGTGCTGGGTTAATGGTTGGACTTGATGATCTTAAAGATCTTTTCCAAACTAAATGATTCTATGATTCTTGTTCATCAAAGAGCTACCAATTAGTTTGCAGAATGTTTCCTCCTTTATTAAATAATAATTTTACAAACAAAAGATCCCCTTTTCTGACAGATGTGTTTCCAAAACTTCTCACTTTCTCCCAATTGTGTGCCATATTGCAAGTGCAGGATGCCAGGGCACAAGGAATGCAAGTACATTTGAAGAAAATTAATCAAGATCATACTAATGAAATTATGTATAGTGGAGAGGTTTGTTTTGATGACAATGTAGAGTTCCCTTGAGAAAACCATCAGAGATCACTGAATTCAGAGCAACTCAATGGAGTAACAGGTATAATAATCTAGTGACGTTCTTGTGCATCCTGTATGCAAAGTGATTTCTCAAGTTTAACCTGCTGAATGGCTGCACATCTTTGTTAAGACTTGAGATTTTGCTTGACATTCACAAACCTTTTGGATATTTTCCCAGGATCTTTCTTTTAAATTAAAACTCTGGTTGAAACATTCAAAAATTAATGTGTTTGAGGTTTTCCCCCCAATCAGTTACTCTGATTAATGGGACAGGAAGGGGAAAAGTTCAATCAAAAAGAGAAACCTAGGTAAGCTGATTGACCCCATTTTAGTCACACTATTGGAAAACTGAAAAAAACCCCACCCCTGAGTAAAGACTTAAATATGAAAATATCCAACATCAAAATTCAATCACTGATGGTGCGTGATATAATAGGCAAATACATATCATTAATTAAGTAATATTCCCACATATAAGATGTGGCATGGACTAAGTAGAATTTGCTCATAAAAATGATGAAGAGGAAAACCAATCCTGTGTAGTGTGAACAGCCAGCATTTAAGACATCCCAACTATTACTATACAGTAAAAAGAGGTTAAAAATTATATTGCAATGCATAGTGGTAAGAAAATAAATGTATTAACCCTGAGCTCACAGGTGAAAACTACAGATTCATCTTGCAAAGGAGAACCAAGGTTTCATTAGAAAGCAACCACAGTTTTTCATCTGTTTCATCCCTCATCTGTTGAAGAGCAACACACTCCATTCCAGAGCTGGTATGACTGGAACCTCCCTGAAACAAGGATTTCTGACACTCACTGGATCTGCTTGGACAGCAACATTGTCCACCTTGATGTCAGGAACCTCTGAAATTCATCCAGTCCAGAGTTGTATCACATTGCTCAGGGCTCAGCTTTAAGCAGGAGCTTGGACTGGGGGCACTTCAGAGATTTCTTCCAAAGTAGTAGGAAGGCACACTCCTTCAAGGGGGGGTAGAGTAAAGCCTGTGCAGCCTCTGTTAGTGTTAGGTGGAAGAATCACAGGATCACTGAATATTCTGAGTTGGAAGGGACCCACAATTTCCCTGATGGGAATCAAACCCGGGTCTCCCGCATGAGTGGTGGGGACACTCACCACTACAGAATGCCTACGTACAGAACACACAGGTGACCAAAAGTATAGGAAGTAAAAGGATGTGCAGTGAAAAAGAGTGAACGAGGTAATACTGCTCCTCATTGAAAGCCACACTAATAAGAGTTAAGAGACAGTGACTGAAACTTAGAGATGATTTTCCTTCATGTGTTACTCTATCAAATAAACGTTCTCCCACCAACAAAGTAGGATCAAGGCTATTAGTTTCACTACTTCAGCAGAAAAATGTAGGCACTAACTAGCTGAAATCCATGACAATCAGTGTATCTCTTAAAAAACCTAAACCAGGACATGCTATTAAATTATTTCAGTTACACATAAAAGTGAGAGTTATCATCTATATGTATTACAGTAGCCTAGGTATAAAAAAGATACTTTATATTCTATGTTGGTATCCAGGTGTGGGAACATACTGGTAACAGTCACCCTGCACAAATTCCACCTTAAACAAGACAAGGTTGTAAGATTAATTTCTCCTTTTGTCATTCTTGCATCTGTAATACAGTACGGGGAAAGCATGACATCTCCTCTCTGTGTAAAGTAAGTACTTGTTTACACAACAGCTCACAAATGTGTATTTTCTTTGCTCTACTGGAAAAAGAGAGGATAGAGAAATGTTTGCTTTATCCTACTACGCACACTGCGAATGAGAAAAGAGAAGATAGGCTCTGCTCATAAAACTAACAGAAAAGAAGTGACAATTCTTAGCATAACTAGTGGAGAAGTTAAAAAAAAAAGTCAAAAAGCATTTCATGCCCACTGACAGAAGTATCTTTCAAGTAACTGCGTATATCAATGTAAGATGTACATAACAACCAAGGCTTTTAGTGAAGTGCCTCGGTTTCATTATGCATGGTTAGAGTTCAACGTTTGTCACTGTAAGGTGCTCATTTATTAATTAATCACAGAGGTATTGCTAACTTGTGGCTCTACGATAGCAGAAGCTACGACTAGTAAGGGCTTTGCATGGTTTCAAACTGTCTTCTCAGTGCATCACGTTATAGCTGGAATAATTAATTTGTAAACCATTATTTTCTATAATTTTAAGGTTCATTCCAAATGCTGCAGTGAATACTTGAAGGTGTAAATGTAAAACTGTATCAAGAATTTTCTACAAAGGCTATTGGAATCATAAGAATCACTCTATAACTGGGAGGTTTAAGTTGTCTGGACAAAACACGAGTAGGAAATGTTTCTGCATGATTAGGGAATGTTAGAAAACACATTGTAAGAAATGTTTCTCCATGGTTAGTGGTAGGACTGAGACATTAGGCAAAGCTATGACCCAAAGCTATGATGCAAATACTGGCAAAGTTATGCTAGATTACTATGGTAAAGTACTAAATTGTCCCACTACAGCAAAGCTTCAGGGAAATCAGTCACTAATGTCTTATCATTCAGGATCTGGGTAACATATCTTATCCCTCTGCCTAAAATATACTGGTATACCTCACTGTTGCCAACATCAACAGAAGGCTCCTGAAAGAAGACAGTGAAGGAAAGAATACGTATAATAAAACATATGGTGCGTTAAACATTTATTCTGGGGCATGAGTAAGTGGGAACAGAGCTCGATGAGTAAAAGGCAAACAGAGCCCACAAAGTAGTATAAAATCTTAAATTCCCTAATGACCCACAGCAATGCTATGCTTTTTTTATCCCTCCATGCTGTTTGTGCAAGAAATCAATATAAAGACAAAAGATTAAAGTGAGCACAAATAATTAACCACATTCATTTCAGGAAAGGCCATACAAACCTCTTAGAGCACAAACGGAGTTGGCCTGTGTTGTAGAATCCAGCTCATCGAGTCTGACAGGGCCAGTCAGCTCACTGAGGTCAGCACCAGCAGCCGAGCACAAAAGAGGCTTTTGTAATAAAAGAACAGTACGTTCAACACAAATAATCCTACCTGCCAAGAAAGACATTTCAACTCAGTACAGTAACAAGGAAAAAGGTGACCATGTTAATTGTCATGGCCAATGAAGACAACAATCTCTGCCAGCTACTAAACACATGAATAGACTCCATCAGGTTTTCTCAATGACAAAATACTTTGCTTTCAGTGATACATGCATCATGCTCTTGTTACACTTTGTAACTCCCAGGGAAAAAAAGAAGTTTTAAAAATTTGAATATGGCAGAAGAGACTCTAGTGTCACCCAGACTGCATCAGACCTCACACACCCTGCGAACAGGCTACTGTCTCTTCCCTAGTAATAAGCTTAAGCACCACTTCAGGTGGTCTTACTTTGTTTCAAAGGTTACAAGGAGTAGGTGCATGCAATGTTTTATTCTCCAAAGCAGAGATTTTTGCTTCAGGACACAGCCATTTGCATGATTTTGTACTTCCATTTAACTTACATGTTGGAAGTGACTGGAGGTGTGAGATGTGAGCTCCCCAAGCAGACACAAACTTGACCAAAACTTGAACCTCATAAAAAGAGTGACTAAAACCGAAAGTAAAGTGAACTACCATAATTTCAAAATCAGCATGGTGCCGAAAGCTGCCAGCTAAGATGGTATAGGAGAGCTTGTCAAATTTCTATATTTAGGGACACAAAAGTTTCTTAATATTTTTGAATCTTCTGTCAGCTAGCAAATTTGATTGACACTGGTCATTAGATTCAACAGTTCATTAGGGAAGGCTGACAACAATATAGGTAGACATAAAACAAGATCACTGAATTTCTCATTTACTTTGGCGATTAAGCCGAAAATATAAAAAAGAAATCTTACAGGAAAGCTTTGATTACAACCCCTTTCAAATTTCTCATCCCAATCTTGCAAAGCCTGATCTTCATCTGAGAACGAAAATCTCTGGAGGTCATATGTTGTGGTGTTAAGAGATAAGGATTCTATTTCTGTGTGACTCCAGCTGCTTCAAAACCACGTGCACAGCTTACCATTTCCCCAGAGTGCATCCTTGAAGAAGACAAGGCGCGAGGCAACACTGAGGGCTTCCATGAGTTCCACACTGAGAACACACGATGCGGTGACTGACACAGCGACAACTTTTGGAATCATATGAACCACATTTTGCAACGTGGAGTCAGTCACAAATAACAAAATCTCTCTTTGATTTATAGGAACACTGTGCTTTGTCTATCATTAAAAAAAAAAAATACACAAAATTGGAATGCAATTGTTAAATATTTTTAGTAGGAAAGACTAAACATCGTCCTATTTAAATAACTCCTAAAACTGACAGATATTATTATATTTGGGGCTTTTACAGGATAATGAGTCAAAGCTTTACTATAATTTTTTATTGTTCCTTACTGCAGATACAAACATTTCTACCTTATATTCATTTTCCAAGGCGAACTCTCTGGAATATTTGCTTTACTCCTGTCAATCTTCATGCTTTATCATAATTTATTTAGACTGTATATGGGATTTGAAAATATATTTTATAGAAAAATATGTATTATATACTTGTATATACTGTATATATACAAAGTTAGTTGCATGGTTTTACATTAAAAATAATTTTAAAAGGCTATTGCTACTACTACTATTATTCCTCTGTGAGCATATTTTGTAGATACTACTATCAGACTCTCTAGAATAGCAGTCCTTGGTTAAGAGCTACTGTCCTGTCCTTGGCTAATGGCTACTGCAGTTACAAAGTTGGAGCATTTTCTTCAACTCAACCAAATGTCTCTAAATATTTCAATGATACATAAAGTTAAGGAAGTAGATAACTCATAAGTAAGAGACACAGGAATCCACAATGACATTGTGAGTTTTCTGCCCAAGACAGGTATAAAAATATCATGGTATGACTAAATTAAGGTGTACCACAACTAATGGTGTCATAACCAACAAACCTAAACTTCAGCTTAGCCTTCATATCCAGAAAAATTCAACAAAAAATCAGGAGTGTTTTTTAGTTTTTCACACTGAGATGATGAGCAAGACAGACTTTACATACACATCAGTGCTTATTCCTGGGTCTCCGACACAATCAGCTGGGTTATAATTTGATGATTCATACTTTCATTTTTTAACCTTTTTTTGAACACAGCTAATAATATCTACGAGTGTATGTGAATTTTCCCATGCTTTAGAAAAATGAGTTTAATGACAAAGCATATCTTACATTTACCAGTGGAAGCAACTTGTAAATTTTCAGATTCTAATATTTGAAAATATTTAACTAAGATTACTACATACTTCCTTAATCCAAAATGTTTTTGTTACGCTTCTTAGTTAGTCTGCTGATCAAAAATTCATACTTAAAACATTTAATTGAAAATGAAATACTATAAAGATTGGAGAGAGACATAGCATTTTACTCTTGAAGCTGCATGTCTCCAGGGTAAGGTAATGTAAGAAGAACTCCAATTTTTTGTCTGGTCAAATTCAAACCTTAAAACCATTAACCACACTAAACCTAGCTTTCTGTTCATGCTAGCAGCTCTTAGAACACATGTGGCAATTTTAAACAGTGACTGGGAAAATTCACAACTCACATATCCCAGTAATGCCTTCATACAATATATGCTGCCTATTGCACTGATGTTTCTTTGCCTAGTAACTACACACATTTGAGTACCTTTTCTGTGTAGACAGCATTAGGACAGCTTCAAAGAAAGAATTTTTATGCCTGTCCCTTGAGAATTAATAACACATTAAAAGCTGGCTTTCAGAAGAGTCACCCAAAAAGTAAATAATAATAAGAGCAAAAATCACAAGTTAGTATAAAATCATCATCTTGCTATGTGTGACAATTTGTTCTGAACAGAGAGGACACAACAGACAAATAGCAGCAGGATTGAGTTACAAGGAAGGACAGCTCCTTAACCACAGATGGAATATATTTCCTCATATTCCTTCTGAACCACAGTACAGATTCTGAGTAATAATTAAAGAACATTTCTATTCCCCTTTCATACAAGTTAAGTAGTATTAACTCAAGTAGTTAATACTGTAGCTTAGGAGACTAACTACTCTTTTTTTAAAGTACATCTGAATTAGCTCACATAGCAGATCATTTAATACGTAATTATAAATCTGCAAAATAAACCAAATCAACGTCCCTTCCTCACTTATTACAGCTCAGTGATTCTGCATGTGAAGGGTATGTCCTCTCGACACAGGTAACTGCAGGAAAAAGCTGCTGTTCGTGATCTTCTGGGAGGATTTGGTAATACACCATTACCAGGTAAATACCTTTACATTCCTAGAGCAGTTATCCAGAAAGTTACACGTAAGAAGAATATGTTCTACTGCTTTTCCATCATTACCTTCAACATTCATGAGCACTCAAATTGTTCACTCACGAAAATTTAGTGCTTCCAGTTTGGCAAGTGAACAGGCATTAAAAAAAGGGCTAATAAACCTCCTAGCAGCAAAGAAAAAAATCATCTATGTGTTTTTTCTGTTATTCAATATTCTGTTTTTCAAACACATCTGTTTCTGAATACTTCGTACTTTCTCTCATTCAGTGATGAAGTGCTTTTGCAGAAGAATACTGATGACCCACATCAGCATCTCAGACGTAGATATTCCTGAACACAAAACGTTTGGCTAGGATGCTCCTAGACTGCAGTTGTATTTTATTTTGCACTAGAACAGTTTTTTTTGGGAATAGAAGTTAACACATATATGTGTCTTTCTGTTAGAACCCTAAAGATCCCATCAAACTAGCCCTAATTTCATGTTTGCAAATGCTCTGTTGCATTCTTGCTTAGCATGGAGAAAACACAAGAGATGCCTCTTGTCTCGGGAGTTAAAAGTACCCCCTGCTTAAAAATTAAATCATAACTCACTAGCTTTTGAAGCAAAAGGCCAAGACCTAAATTAAATTTATGTCTCACACTGGTGGGAAGCATCTCCAGCTATTTTGCTGGCCGTTCTGGAATTTCTTTGTCTTTGGTTCATATGCTTTGATTCACACTTTGTTTCTCGTGGAGCTGATGGACAATTGCAAATTATTCTCCACCAGAATTCAGTGCTGGCTGTACTAAGGATCCAGTCGCCAGGAAAAAAAAAATAAATCAGGAACAAAAAAATTCCTTTAACTACTAAGAGAGTTAGCAACATTTTGAAAAAAAAAAATTGTAGCATCATTCAGAAGCAAATAAAACATAATTGTAAGCTTTCCGGCATAGTATGGATGGCAGATGTATTTACCTAAGAGTTCCTCCCTTTTACTACTTACTGGACCATAAAAGCCAAATTTGCCTGAGGGGTTTCTGTGGAAGTCAATGAAAGTCATCCACCCGCTTGCATGAAAAGAGCAAAACTGTATTTTTATATAACAATCATCTGTTTCATTCTATTCTTTAACACTCAACTGACTGGGAACATTGCATAGCAAGAATTGCTATGTACCTAAAGAGAGCATTTAGCTGTAAATCGAGTCCCTACTAACTTCCTGCAAGCTCCCTTTCCAGGGTACAATAACATCTCTGGTTAGATAGCAATTTATTCAGGACTAATTCACTCTCATGACTGAATGGCATTGCAACCGGAGATGCAGTTCATTTTACCCATATTCACAAGTATTTTAGACACGGTGACAATTCTGCCCATACAACTCTTGAAGATAATCCCAGAAAGTTTGGAGTTTCTTCCTAACACGATGAGTGCTGATTTTTTCACATAAATATCATGCTGATTTTATGCTGAATTCATTACTAAATGAAAAGTTTACCTGCAGCCTTAGATAGAGTACTTGTGCCCAAAAGCTACAACGCTCGTTAGAACCATCGACCTGAAAACAGTACAAAAATAGGGAATGAGACAAACATAATACCAGAAATCCAGCAGTAAAAGGTACTTGCTACCAGATTTGTAAAGCAGATTACCTGAAGAATTTCCTTTAGACCACGAACAGTTGGTGGCCGGTATAAATTAGAAATCTGCTCTTCCTCATCCACTTCCACATGTACTTCACCAGATGGAACAGTAAGAATATAACAGAAGCTGGGAGGAGGAAGATTAGTTGTGATCTGTTAAAAAGTAAGGAAAAGAAATGTGACCTTAAAAAAGACACTTTAATTTGGCCAGTCAAGTTTTACAATAATAGGGAAAACGAACAAAACAACTTATATTTTAAGGGGGACGAGGAAACAAAATTACATGGTTAACAACAAGGCCTCTAATGTAGAAGTTGAGTTAATAAACCAGCATTCACAAGTTGTAAGTGAAATCAGCTTGTGTGCATCATTCTTTCCACAAATTGACATTGACTCTCATCATAAAAACGAGTCATGCTTTGGCACACTTGGCAAACACAGTGACTATTTCAAGGTGTTTTTTGTTGTTTTGCATTTTTCTATTACGTGGTAGGAGTGACTTGATATTTTTTCCTCCTTGATGTCTATAACTTTTCTGAGATTTGGAGACTTTTGCATGTGGGTGGGTTTTTGTGATAGTAAACAGCTGCCGAACTTTTAAAGCTGCTAAATTAAAGCCAGGACAGCACAAGGAGATAATGAAGAACAGGAATGCAAGAGCTGCAAGAACTGCCCTCTTTGTGTTATGCCAGATTTTTCTCTTCCCCTTAAAAAAGTACCATGACGTAACAGCTTTATCAATCACCACTTAAAGAGGTCCCAAACGAGAAAGACTTCTCAGAAAAGACAATGGTGGAAGATAATTTTTACAGCAAGTACAGTAAAATACTCTTTTAGCAATGTTTGTTGTTAATAAAGCATTTAATTTAATAGAAGAAATACGAATCTATGAAAGACAGCTGCTCACCCATTAAAAAGAATCTACGTAAAGAAAAATAAAAGCAAAAGAAGCTGATACTCAAACTCTGCCTCTGCCAGCACTAAAGAAGGTATTTGAATGTACTTACGGCTCAAAAGATATCAGTTCCACAGATCTCTTCCCAATAACACTATCCTCATGTGGGCAATATTGTTTATATATCTGTATATAAAACTGCTTCCATAAAACTACGCATAAAACTATACATAAAACTATACTATTTGTATAAAGAAAAACATATCTAAGGTGGAAGAACTCCACTCAGCCAAAACCATGCAGCACCAGAATGCAAGTTGTGATTCCTCATGGAATGAATTACTGTTTCAAATCCACGACAGAAGTGTAAATTACACAAATATGTAAAGATTCCCCCATTTTTAGATTGCTAGTAAAACAGAAAAAAAAGAGTCATAACAACCCTAAAGAACATTTAAAAGCTTTGCTCTAGCCACGGATATTCCTGTTCTGTTGCTTATATTTTGATGCACAAACCCATCCATTCCTCTGAGACTTCCAAAATGTCTAGGTGAAAGAGAGAGTCAAGGAAAGCACAGCTATTTCACTCAGTTTCAGTCTTGATTTTACATATAACTAAGGTCTGAGCTTTCAATATAACCTGAGCTTCAATATAACCCCCTGAAGAATGTTAAAAACATTCTACATTTACAGAAAAGATTTTCAGATTTTAGAAATAACCAGTCATAGCCACCTTTAATATTCCCTAGTTTTGAAACTTGTTTATTTTCAGCATTCTGTATTTTCTTCTAGAACTTGCATCCTAATTCACTCCTCTGTGGTCTAAAACAAATTGTTAATATCAGAAACTTCTTTCCCAAAGAACAGCCTACACAAGAACAAGGAAGCACAAGCACTTGGCTTCTCAAATGATCTTGTATTATCTAAATGACAGAACTTCTTCTCAAAGACAAAAGCCACTTAAATACAGATGTGATTTGAGTTTTGCAAAGCAATAGTAACATGCTTCAAATCCATTTTTATACCTTCCCACCCCCTAAAGTCACAGAAACATTCACTAATTTTTAGTAATTGCTTTTGTTCACAGATTCACAGAATATTATGAGTTGGAAGGGACCCACAAGGATCATCTAGTCCAACTCACCATCTAACACCCGTACAGAGACCGAACGCACATCCCAGAATGGTAAACACAAACCTAGTTCCCTAGTTCTCATCCTTTGACTAACTTCACATGAAAAGTCTCAGACAAAGTCATCCTAACTAGTAAGAGACCTGCCTCTGCAGTAGGTCTGTCTTCACAGAAGTTAATCTTCAGAAAAATGCTTTAGAACCTCAGGCCGAAAAGTGCTTCTAAAGAATAAGTTAGTGTCCTTGTATTTCTCAGCTAGCTTCATGCTCTCTAATATCTCTTTCCTCCTGCAAGGAGAAGAGGGGAAGAATTTTTCTGGACACCTTAACGTCGTAGCTCTAGAGGCTTAATGAAGTGCTAACTGAATCACTGGAAAGATGCAGAGGGCTTCAGGCGAGGCAGGGAGGTTGTCAAAATCAGTAAAACAAAATTTGGTAAGTAAAGAATCTTGATTCCCAAAGTAAACATGATTATCCCACCAACAAAAATACTCTTTGTGGGTGAAAAAATTCACATCCATAAGAACAAAACTTACCAGTTCAGAGTCTTGATTTTGTCCAGGAACTTTCACAGGCATTACTGGAGGCCACAGACTGTCTATCAGACTAAAAAGTCCTAATGCCCTTCAAAGAGATCAATAAAAACAGGTTTAAAATTTTTTCCAATTTTCCATGTTATATTGAAAAGATTAATTAAGAAATGTAATTTAAACCATTGCATGGTTATGAGGAGAATTTAAAATCGTATTTGTTTTCTGGAAGTTGGTTTTTATTTGGTTTAATTAAATCTCCATCGTTTCTGCTGCAGGGTGGAGAGGGAGGGAAGGGATGTATCGCATTCAGTGACAAGAAAGTTGTATTTAATCCTTTGCCACAAACAGCTTGCTACATGATAAAATTCAGGGGAACTGGAAGCTTGGAAAGGACAGTAGGGGAAGGAAGGAAGCTTGGGAAGATACCAATACAACTTTTTTAAAAAAAATAGCTTTCAACTGTTTAACTATTAAAAAATAGTTTTGCTTCTAACATTTTAATTTCTTGGGGTTTGTTGCTAACAGCAGTCTGTAACTGCTTTCAAGAAAGTCAGCAATTATCAGATGCAGAGAAACAGGCAAGATTTTGTTATCTTAAGTATATGTACAGAGGACAGTCTCCTTCCTACACAGTTGCTCATTTAGCTATGATTTGTATTTATTTATTTATTTTGAAGGTTTCACACTTTCAATTTAAACACAAACATAAAATTAACAGCCCAGCATATCAAGGTAAGATGCTGCAGACTCTTTAGCAAACAAAGCTGTACTTTGCAGGAGTTCAGTGGCTCCCTTGTGAGATGATGGAGCATCCTTGCTGGACGGGCTGGAACATCTGAGAGGCCAGGAAAATAGCTGAGGGAGGGGAAATAGCTAGAGATAACCAACTTGAAGAGGCATGCATTTTTGAGTTAAAGCTCTGACTTATCTTGTCTCAATTCTACATTCTGTGTAATTGAAGCACTGAGACCTGGATTTTAACCCCACCTTGCCTCTAAGAACAAGTTGTCTGTTCCTCCAATTAAAAATCCCTGCTATTGCTGAAACAGCTGTAAAAATGAAGTCCAAAACTTGCTAAAAGTAATATTAGCTTTTGAACCCAACTGTTTAGAAGGAAACCACATACTCTGGCACAGGGCTGAAGCATGTTGCACTATGCTTCTTCTCTTCAAGGGGTCCATGGAAACTTTGCTTTTAAAGTTCTGCTTTTAGCTCACTTCTGCTTAAGATTACTTATTTCTGCATTTCCCTAGTCTTTCTCTGAATCCTTAAGCACTTAGACTTCGTGTGTCTACAGACAGTGAACTTCTTACCACGTTATTACATAAAGCGCCAGGTATTGTCTGGGATTGAGTGTTAACAGTGATGCCTTTGAACCAGCGCTCCAAGAAGTTTTATGGATGTAAAGCTCAAAGTAGATCTTGTGGAATAAAAGTTGTGGTTTGCAATTCAGTAACAAACTGGCAGGTTAAGAAGATGATTTTTGCTACCTGTAGTTGCATTCTCCACACTAATGAACAGACCAGAAACACAACTATGTTGCTCTTTTACTGAAATTAACTTCCTGACTTATATGGCGTCATCCTTGAGGCTGTAAAAGGAGAATGCTGAACTCAGAGACTGGGATTGGTTTTTGTTTTGCTTTGTTTTTAAGAGTGAGAGCATTACAACACACAAAGCAACATTTCTTAGGTATTAAAGAGACTTTAGAGCAAATTGACCACTTCTTAAAACCTTGATAAGGGCAAGATTTTCTGTTATGTATTGTACAGAATTACATCCTCTCTGCAGACACAAAAAGGGCCAATGCCCAGAGGTCTTGCTAACTGAAAGATAAAAAATGAGAATTACAAAAAAAGAGCACAGCCTCCTGTACAACTCGGGCAGTTATGTAAGTGGCCTTCCTCAAATGACCCATAGCTCGAGGGCAGAGCACAGATATGAACATACCACAAATCCTATGTGTGCACAGAGATCACAGAATCACAGAATATTCTGAGTCGGAAGGGACCCACAAGGATCATCGAGTCCAACTCTTAACACTGTCTCCCTGGCGGGAATCGAACCCGGGTCTCCCACACGCCAGGTGGGGACACTTACCACTGTACTAAAGTGGCTCAATAAGATCAACTTAGAGCTACTAAGCTATATTGTTGCATGTTCACATGTTCACACAGACCTTACATAGATCCCTCATACTTATTTTTAAACGTTCACAAGGGACATTAAGTTGTCCTTTTTCTTTAGGTCTCTTCCAACTGTTACTCCATGGCAGAATATCTAAGACACATGGTACCTCTTTTTCTGTTTCTTGTGTCCTTTTGGAGAAGGTCATTTACTGCTTGAACTAGGAGCACTTAATTATTAGTACATGATACTATTTGTTTACAAGCAGGTAGAGGGTCAGTGCCATGTGGGGAATGGCTCCTAAACATCTTGGCACCATCATTCCTTTGACACCAGTCAGACCAAGGGCAGAGACATTTGCCAACCCAAGGATTTGCAGGTTCAAAATCACATCCTGCTGGGATCTTTGTCTACCAGCTGGGATGTTCTCTCCTGAATCTGTCACTCCATCAGTTGGTGTCCGTGGTGAGGAGCTTCCCTCTTGCTCCACCCACTCATATGCCTCCAAGAAAGTTAACTCTCTTTGCACTCACGGACTTTGACTTCTGTGGAAAAGCACTATCCTCATAGAATGAAAAAAATTAATTCTCTTTTATTGGCCAAGCAACACTCAAATCCCATTTCAATGTGAGTTGAACAATGGGTGTATTTTATCCAATATTCAGCTACGAGTCAGGACAAGAGATGAACAGCTGGCTCTGTGCTACAGTGAAGGGACCTGGTTAACTACCATGTGCATAAAGAGCCTCTCTGACTACAGAAGACAAAATAAAAATGTTACAATTTTTCTCTGTGAATATATTAGTTTTTCTTTAAAAAAAACCACAATAATTTTAATTGCGAAAGGACAGACTTCTAAGAAAGGAAAAGCAGAATAAGAAGTGAGAAGAAACAGGCTCAAGGATCAAAACCAAAAAAGAACATGTGAAGCATTTTGCAAAACTTTTTTCACCAAACACAGATTTAGAGGGCTGAGTCTGTCACTGAGAATCTGATAGCTGATTTTTGGTATAGCTTTTTCCACATGGTATAGCTTTTCATGGCATGGATTTCATGGTATGGATTCAGTCTTTTTTCCAAAGCAAAGTTATAGAGTATTGCAATAGACCCCTAGTCTCTGAAGTGAAAAACCAAAATTGTTGTCCCATACCTAATATATATCAATATCTATATATCTATATCTGTCTACTGTTTAACACCAACACAGTAAGACCACCAGTAACTCCAGTGGAGTCTTATTTTATGGGGGAGGGGGGGAGGGAGTGTGTATATACATATAATAAGCAAAAAAATTTGTTCATTTCCTTAATTAATTTTATTAGCCATTATCCTCAAAAGGCATCTCTCTTAACTTAAAACTTTCTTGCTAAACTTCAGTTCATCCTTTCTCTGTATCCATAAATGCAGACTGCCTGCTGTGTACCCAGACAGCAGTCAGAGAATCTTGGAGATATAACACTGTTAACCAGACTAAATACAGGACCAAGGAAATGTAACATATATGTGCAACACTTGCAGAAATTAATCCTGACCTATTTAATGAATCATGTTAAACTACTCCAGAGAAAAATCACTGGAAGATAGGAGTGGTATGTACGAATAAAACAACATTTACTTTTCTTTCACCAGGATTCTTTCCAAAGATGATGACTGTGCTGCTGTGTACAGAAGAAGCTGCTTTAGTTTGCTCACCTAATCACCTTCCTTCTCAGTTTCACAGCTCAACAGGAAACAGAAGTCACCTTCTGCTTCTAACCTCCCTGGCTTGTTTTGCCCTTCACGGCATAGGTTTGTATGTGCACACATGCATATATCTGTTTGGTCTATGACTTTTGGTAAAAACATACAAACAAAGAGAGAGCCATTATATTTAGACATTCAATAGACTGATAAGTCAGCACTTAATGCTATCAGCACTTCTCTGATCCTCTGGAAATTCTGTTCATTTCATCCTACAAGCTGTGCTACAAAAATCAAACAACTTTCAATTTTAATTTTTCAAAATTGTATTTCACTGAGTCTGACTTGACAACTTACTTTGTAACTTACTAAAGAAATTTTGTTCAGTTTTCTCACAAGCATGAAGTTCCAGCTACAGTTCTGGTCCAAGAACGTTTTGTGTGCCATGCCTGATCGAAGTTTTAACCTACAGCTTATAGGTTGGGGGAGTTTTTAACTTTAATTATCATAACACAGGCTCAAGGGAAAATTACTACAGGAAGAAAGTATCAGCAATATCAAGGAAAGTAAAAGGAAAAGAAGGTCCATAAGTAGGAAAGGAAGAAACACTATGTAAAGTTTAGAGCAAGGAACACAGTGATGCTGGGATTCTCTTCCAACATCTTCCAGAGTTTTGCTCTGAGGACTCGAAACTTGGCACTTCTCTGCTTCCTCCTCTCCTACTTCCTACAATTTTAGTCCAAAATGCAACAGTTTTCTTTGGGAGTGTCAGTCTCAACTATTAAGAACTTGAAAATAAAGCAAGTCCTAACCCTCTGTGCAAAACTAAGAAATTCCTTCATAATCATCTCGACTGCATAAGTTTCAACTCTCAAGGGGCAAGCAACCCAAATATAAAGCTGATACAGCAGTCTAGCTTTCTCTTTAACTGACCTATTAAGATCTTGCAGTGCATAAACTATGCAACACCATATTCTCTCAGACCTCAGAAATAAAAGACATAAAATAATAAAGTAAAAATCTAAACCATCATCTCAGTCAAAATACAAACAGGGAGGTAGGGCTACTGACCATTTTTCTCCAAAGTTTTGTTTAGATATATAGAATTATTTTCTTCAATAATTTATATAGTTTAATAACTCAATTTTCTACAGTACATTAGAAATTACATGTACTACATTAAACCACCAAAATTATAACATAAAAGTACTTTCATTTCAACATGGATATGTCTATGTTATTCTCCAATGCTGGTTACTAAACATTAATGACAGAAGCGCTGAAGATACAAGCAGAAGTCCATGCTTATTAAAGAACAGAATACTCAGGAAATATAAAAGCTCATTTCTGATACATGAGAAGTCATAAAAATTAATAAAAAAGTAATGTAATATTAAAATTTTCAATGTGATTACTGAAATTATGCTTTAAATGGAATTCAACTTTTAACCACAGCAATTACTGATGTGTTTCAGGACCTCAAAACCTCAGAGACGTGGGTGGCAGCCTTTTTGGAGGAGGGAAAACCAAAGGAAGGAAGTTATGACCTCCTTGCTCTGTGAAGAGTTCTTACTATTACATTTCCTGTCAATGTCTAGCAGTTGAAATACTTACTTGTGTATCAGTTAGCTGTGGTCCTGTCTTCTGAGGGCAAAGCAAAATGAAGAGAAAGTACACAGTGAAGAGCAGATGGAAAAAAGGAGAAAAATAGAGGCCAGAGAAGTATGGAACTTGAATGAAACTAATAATAAAAAAAAAAGAAAAAAAGAATAAAAACCCTCAGGCACACTAGTGAGCACTACAGACATACAGAGAGATTTCACATTTCAGTGTCTAACATTCGAAAGTTTAAAATGACAAGTAACAGAAGCCAACTTTATCTGAAAATACAGAAATTTCTCAGAGTAACATAACACTGGTTGGCGAGCTCTATTCAGAATCTACTTACTTTAGAGGAAAATCCAACAGATAGTTATAGCCTGCAATGAATTAGAGGTTGGCTCAAATGCAAAAGCTTATGAGTTGATGTATCCTTCAAAGTGTTTTAGCCTATCCAACTTAAGTGTGGATTTTAGCGCTATTCATGCAGCAGTTGGCCTCTTCTTCTGAAGGTTATTAAACATTTTTTGAATACACAGACAAAAATTCTACAGCCAAACTGTATTCTTCCTCCCCACTCCATTTATAAATTGCTGTCATCTTTATGTTCTGCTGAAACTCTTCATATTTCTAACATATACGAAAGCATAAAGAGAAGGTGTGAGTACATGTGCTATACTCAGCAGTAAAATAGTTCAATGCTTGGAAAATCAGGTGAAAATACAAAACTTGTCAAAAGCCAAATTATTATTCTGTGTGGTACCCCAGCTAGGGCTAAAAACATAAAATCAATAGTTTTTGTTGATAAAGACGGATCTCTAACTACGAGGTTTATCCCAGCATATTGAAATTAATTTCTGGTGGGAGGTAGAAACTATGACAATGTATAAGTTATTTACTCCTGAGGCATTTTGGTGAGTGCTCAGTCCTTGCATCTAATTGTATGCATTTAGTTACTGGTTATTCCGGACATACCTGAAACATGCCTGGGATCTATTAAAATCGAGGAGTTACCTGCTAGCTGTACTGCGCACAGATTCCTAAGCAACATTCCTGCCTCTAGCAGCACAACCTCAAAATCTCACTTCCTCTTTCTCAGAGGGTTGAATTTAAGAGGGACACAGGAGGTAATGGGAGGCCAAGGGTGGGAACATATGCCTGTAAGGAGCCAACACCACCAGCAGCAGATCAGTGAACATTTGCTTTGCTGATACTAAGTGTGCGTTTCAGGGAATAGTTGCAGGAAAGGCTAGGAGACAAGTATGAATGAGAAGGTGAAGAGAGAAGGAAATAGATACTGAACCACATAAGTTAAATTGGCTGCTACAATACTGTTTCCTATCTTGCCCAACAGCCTCACAAACAGAGTAGAAGAAATGCTGGAAATTGGACACTGAACAAGCCATGGCAACAGCGCTGTGACTCAGTCGTGTCCACTCTGCCATGACTCAGCCATGTCCATCTGTCTTACAGGATTGCCACAAACTGGACTGCAAAGGGAGACACCGCTTCCTTTACTGGCCTGCAACGGGAAGGATTTCTTGCAGGGATGGTTTGGGGGAGTATGTTTTATGTGGTGTATGGAACTTGTTCTGAAAATCACCTAAACCAGTGAAAGACCTTCAAATGACCTAGTATGAGACCATAGTACTTGTTAAAGCATATGAGTATTCAAAAACAATATTCAGTATTAACCATGCTTCCCTCAATGCAAGATTTTTCACAGGTCTGATCTTTGTCAAAACTTTGTCAGAACTTTGTGTAAGTTCTTATTCCATTTTGTTTTGAAAAAGAAGTGTTTTCTTATCAGAGAAGAAATGGGTTCAGTTTCCTCGGCACATCTTAAGAGTACAGGTCCATTCCAAAAATCAAGCGATGCTGATAGCCAGGCTTTCACCTGCATGTAAAATACCCTTTATTATAAGTGTACAGTGTTTTAGTCCTTGAAATGCAACTTCACCTTACATCAGTGGCTTCAAAATTGCTTTTACTGGAATGATGTTAAATAGTACTTTAAATTAGGTATTTGATGATGAGGATGGATGATGGCCTAGAAAATTTTTTCAATAGCAGTGTCCATTGATGTAAAATGTTTGAGAAGCTCTTGTATCTACTAGCAAATCTCCTCTGTCTCATGGAGGGACTGAGGAAGCACTCTGTCTCTGATTACAATCCATGTGATTGTAGGACAACATGAACACATGGGATCTTATTAGCCATTCCTGGCTTTTCTAGATCATGTGCTTCAAAGGCGCAAGAAAAAAAGTCATTACCTTCCCCTCATCTTTCCTACATTTCATTCCCTTTTATCCCTTTTAAAAGCCACTGTCAGACTCCAGGAAATAAACAGTTTAAAAATCATCTCCTTCCAAAAAGTAATTGGTGTTCTCAAAAAAAAAAAAAATAAAAGAAGGGCAGCAGTCTTTCTTGCAAGGCAGACCACATAGTTCGTATTCACTCATGTGCTGCAAGCCAAGGTTGGGCACTCACAGGCATATCCCATCATGTGCTCGGATATACCACTGGCTTTGGAAATCCATGTATCCACTGGCAATGAGTTCTACAGTTTAATTATGCTCTCTGCAAATAAGTGCTCCCTCATATTCATTTCAGCTATGGCTTTACTGTGGTTTCCATCACACCTAGAATGTGTCTCGAACACTTCAAAGTAATACAAAGTTATAATGCAGAACTTAGGCTAAAACAATTAAGAAAAAAATAAATCCCTGAACAATTCCCCCACCCACCCATCTTGTACAATGAAATCACGTTTTAACCACTGTGCTGTCCCTGAAGCTACACTGGCCATTTTCTTTTAATGTTCCCTAGCAGGGTTACCACCAGCACAGCTCCAGCTGAGCCACCAGCATTTTCAGCAGTGTGTCTTCTAATCATCCTCAGAATAGCCAGAAGTAAGTTACTGCTGCTTTGAAACAGAATTTACATTAGAAAAAGTCTGTCTCTTATTAGCTGGGCAGAGTACTGGAAGCACCAGCAGCCTGTTGTAAAACTTCATTCGTATCCAGAATTCCAAAGCCATTATTTAATTTGTTTGGAAAAAAATGTAACTTGAAAAAAAAAAGCCAGCAAAATAATTAAATAAGAAGACGTGTTTGTTATTAAAGATCCATAAAAATGCAAGTAGGCTTGAAAACCAAAGGATCTGACAATTAACACTGCAAGTACATAAAAAGAAAAGCATACTGAATAGGGCTGGCTGGAAAACAACAATTCCATTTTACTAAACTTTTCAAGGCTTTGAAATTTGTTTTTGTTCCAATATGAAACAAAAATGAGACTTTCTCAAAGTTTTCATGAAATGAGAATGAGAATATTCATTCCCTCTGGACCTGAAAAAATCTTCCCAACGAAGTTGTCTCCAAAATAGATAATGTTTCCATGAAACATTCTGGTTTTGATGAAACAGCATTTTTCAAAATGAAAAAAGTGTCAGCAGAAATATCATGGCCATTCTAATAGCAAAGGCTTATCTAGATCGGATGCTTGCACCAATAAATTATGTTGAGAAATAAACCAATCTAATTATATTTACACAGGTCCCCATGAGAACACTGTATCACTTTCCTCAGAAAGATACTCTGTAAGACACTTGATCTATTTAATTTTTTCTTGACTGAAGTTACTTTATTTGAAGAATGTAAAAGGAATCACAGAATAAGCAAAATCTGAGAAGTACTATAAGTCAATTTTTGACTTACCTGGGGGGATTTTTCTGGAAACCTGATGACTTCTTATTCCAAAATAAGAATGTTTTCATGATGTGCAGTATTTTTTTCAAAAGAAACTTAAACTGTGGCTCTAAACCCACACAGACTTAATAGAATTAAATTCTTATATACTCAGGGATAGTCTGTACCTGAAAGTTCAACCCACACCAGGCAGCACTGTAGAAAAAAGTACTGCAGTAAAAAGTTCTGCAATGAACGGGAAGTGTTTTTAAGTCTCTGAATCTACTGTAAAGGAAGAAAACACATTTTATGAAATACTGCATACAGCACCTCCTTTCTCTGCTAAGTGTGTATTTGTGTGTTAGCTTATTTATGCTCATTTTGGAGTACAGTTGGCTCAAGTACAACTGGATGCCCCAAAAGTGGCAATGAGGACATTTAGTTGAATGAAGTCAGGTTCAGTTGTTCCAAAGGATGGTGGTCACAGAAATAAATAAAAACGCAGATCATCTCTGCCTGCCACAGCAACCACAGTATTCTCCCATTAATTGTTCTCACCTTCCTCTCGTAGTTCTCTGTAAAATTTTCATTCCAGATAAACAGCAGAATTTTCCCTCCCGTCTCTTCCAGTGCTGTTCAATGTCATCCGTGGAACTCAGGAACTGCAGCTGCACTTCGCTGAACATGCCATAGGCATCCTGGACAAGGAGGCACAACCTGCAAAATACGTATTCCTCCGTTACTCTCTGGCATCTGTTCATAACAAATCAGTGAGCAAATTTCTGAAAATTACATTACAAATCTCAGGACAGGGCTTATCCCCAGCAACATCTACAGAATTCCTATCATATGACGTATCAACAAACCCAAAAGGTTTTGTTTCATTAAAGGTTTTCTCGTGTACATTTTCAGGAGGTAACAGGGCCATGAAATAGAGAAGCATGACTGAAACAAAAGCATATAGGGCTTGCACTGGGGATTAGGTGAACTAACTGCTATTCACTATGTGGTTTGTGTACTCAGAAAGAAAGAAAGATGAGTTTTTGCCTTAGTTAAGGTGAATTCTGCGATGCAAACAGAAAAATTACAGAAACATATATGTGTGTATACATATATGTAGTAATTCTTATTAGAACTAAATAAAGGAAAGTATTTCACAAGTAGTAATCACCAATACTGAAACTGGCAAAGAAAGCATTACATTTTCTATAATAATTTTTTTTAATAAAGGAGTCCTGAGGAGGGAAAAAAAGAGCGAAACATCAATCTTTATTTTTGAACAACCCAACATGTAACTGCAGACTGGGACATTCAATATTGGGCATGAGGAAGCCCATAGAAACCATTTTAATAAAATATCTAAAGAACCTGCTAAACAAACAATTTGATTAAACTAATCTATGGAAGTAGGGGCTGTAGGGCTGAGAAGTGTTGCTCAACCAACTTGCTGGCACTTTGAGAAGATATTACTGTCATAATAGATAAGGCAAAAGCAGTGGATGTCATACATTTAGATAGTCAAAAATGCATTTCACAAGATTCTGCACCTGAGATGAGCGGCCACGATAGCATGAGTCATGCAGGGCTGGATGAAGGAGGCTGCTGTCTCCAAGATTGGTTTAATTGCCTCAGAAAGAGACAGGCATGGAAACTTTTCAAAGGGAGGCAAAAATTACCTTTGAGGGTAGCACACACATCTTTACTTCTAAATAAAACTCAGGGGTGCGCTAGGCAGCAGAATCCAGTTCCTTTCAAAGGTACATGCCAAAACTGCCTTCCCCAGAGTAGCACCACTGCTGACGGCAAGCCAACTCCAACTGTTTTTGGAGTACATCATGTAACACATGCATCCTGAAAGCACTCAACAGTAGTTGTTTTATCTTTATAAAATGTATTTAAAATTAAATGAGTTCCTACATTGAAAAAAGCCATGTTGGGCTTTTTTGCATGGAAAATTAGACACATGGAAGACCATTAATCACACATTCCTTGTTCGTTATGAACTGTCTAACTTTGGCTTACACCCTTAAGAAGGCTGTATTCAACATAAGATATAACCCCAAAGGCTTTCAGACATCAGCAGTTGTGCAAGCTAAGAGTCCTCAACTTTCAGACACTGATGTTGGCTTTAAACAAAGGCTCCTGTATTTTCCACATATCTTTAGCTGCTTGGGTCCCATACAAACATACAAACAGAGGCACCACCACAAAAGAACTCAAAACAAACTAGAAAAACTACATTTGCTGTTGCTTTCCATGTTAAGACTTTGCAATCAGTTAAGAGGTCCCCTGAGTTTTAACTGATTTGACTGAAACCCCTTGTGGTATTGTTTTGTTTGGAAAACCAGAGCTCATATGCTCTGGACATTTCTGAAAATCAGATTGAGGGGAACCGGAAAAACAAAGCAAACAGTTTTGCCTATGTTAACAAAACATTGACTGTTAATTGTGAAAAATTAGGCCTCCCTATCTTGGAGCAAGGAAGGGCCCACTGAGTTAGCATCTCAGATCAGATCAGTTCAGCAGTCTCTTAACTGATCACTGGAATTTCTCATGTCTTTATATTTAGAGATATAACTGAACACAAGTAAGTCCCAGACTAGCTGGCACCAGGTCATATTAAGTCCTCTGGGACATGCTAATTGCCCAAATAAAATTAGCTTGCTTGGTGCTGAAGGCAGCAGTCACTGAAAGTGTATTTTCCAAATCCTTTTAAGTCAAGCAATGAGATGGTTTCTGTCAGACATGAAAGTCTAACTTTCCGCATCCCTGGCCACAGATTTCCATCCCTTTGTGGTGGCAGCATAAATTGCTGAGACAGGAAACTGATCTGACCAAAAAACTACAAAATCATCATCATCATCATCATCATAGCTCCTTGAAAATTAACTGTAGAAGAAAACTTGTATTTGCATGGAGTACTACTCCTAGACAAGGAGATATTTCCTTTGAAGGTCCTACTCACGCTGTCTAATGTATGGAGCATGACATCTCAGGTCATATGATGGGAGAATGGTCATCTTATGACCAAGCTCAGTGCACAGTAACTTGTAATTTGAGACTCCTATCACTAATGTTCCCATTCACACTAGGAACATGTTCACGATTAGTGGCATCATGAAGGATCACACAGCATCAGAATCTACTGCATCAGACTCGAAGACCTTCTGCTCTGCCAGGTTTGTACACAGGAGCAGACAGCTACTATAATACACTTGTCCCACAAGTATCTGTGGATACACACTTTGGATACACAGTATTCAAGGTAGTCGTGATTTCTTTGCGACAAGCATTTAAAAGGAAATGCATACATTCACTTGCTTGGAAGACAGAATTTCACAAATAATCTTCAGATGTCAAATTTCAGCCTAAAAGTGGAATATCGCAAACCAAAGCCATAAAGAGAACTTGACAAACACATGCTCTCCTCTTCATCATGCTTTTAAAACAGTACAAATGAATGACAAAACCTTGACATGCTACAGGTATTTAATGATGCGTGACAACAGATTTGCCTGCATAATGACTATCATGAGATCAGTTGCATCCTACAACAGACTCAGCAATGCACTTGGAGAACTACCTTCCTGTTCATTGAAACTGGTTCTGTTCTTACAGATTTTGTACATGCTGTCAGCATCGCTGACAATAATCCAGCTGCCCTCAGAGGCTGTTGATTCATGTTACCTTCCTCACCAGCACTGGTTTTTTCCTTGATTTTACTTTATTCCTAGAAAAGTGCATTTGTATTACTTTCCCATGTTGCAGTGTTGTTCTCATATTACAGAAAACGTGTTTGCAAATTAATTTTTAGCAGAAAGTCTAGTTGTGATTGAAGCAACAACTTGTCCCATGATTCTTTTCCAACTTTGAAGCCCACTACCAGGATGGAAATGCACATCTAAATTACGAGATGAGTTGCAAAGCCAAAATGAGCACCTGTCCCCCAGGCATTCAGCATTTATGTTTTGTGTACATTTATCATACTTTTTTTTCATAAAATGTGGATTTGCAATGAATCTGTTCATCAGATTAAACATACCTTTACCAGTGCCTTGTCAGTATGCATAGTAATGAACTGTAAAAAAGAAACCCAAAAACATCTCCAATTCAATCAGTGGTGCTTGTGCAGGGAGGAAACAGGGGCCATCTTTACTTCTGAGACAACAGAATAAAACCCTGTGTGAGACATCACTTTAAAATGTGGTTTTGGAAACTGAAATTTCTCATGTAAAATAGTGGGGGCTTCACTCCAGAAGTGAGGGGTAGCAGGAAAGCCAATAGAGGAGCAAATGTGGGAGAGGAGACTAAGGAAAAGGTGAAGTATGATGCACTGGTAATAACAAAGGGGGCGAAGATAGGGAACGATAAGAAGTGAGGCAGAGATTAGCTTTTTTTTTCCCCCTGTTTTTTTTAAAGTAATGACACAGTAAGTCTCATGCAAAAGCTTGGGAAGATTTTGTTAATTTGCTAATAGCCAGGAGCAGGGATGGGGGCTGGGGAAGATGAGACTGATTACTCTGCAATATTTCTATGACTGTGCTGATCTTTAGGACAAAATGCTTCCCAGTAGAAATCCGGAGAGGCTTATAGGATTACTGCCATGCCCTTCTCCCTGTTAGTCACTCTTCATAAGCAAAGGATAAATCCTTCTTTTACTATTACTTTTTTATGCATGAAAAATCAAATCCCTCCAGACTGCACACTTGTATCAGGCAGCTGACTTTTTTGAAAGGTAAGGGTGACAAACACCTTCTTCATTTTTGGTCACCTCCAACCTCCTCAGCAGCAAGTGGAAAAGACGAAGGAAGAGGAGATGAGAGCCCATGGAGGCCAGAACAGGCTGATTACACAGGTACTGCCTTTACTGAGTCTTGTGAAAACAAGCAGCAGAAATTTGTCACAAACAGATCTTAACCAACAAATAATTGTTTTACCCTGGGGTGGGAAGACAGCTGTGTGGCCCACAGCAGCTCATCTCCATGCACAGCTAAGCTGTGCAGTTCAGCATGAGGAGCAAGACAGCCAGGCAAATACCACTGCCTTTGCAACTGGTCTTTCTTTAGAAGGGACAGAAAGCAAGGAATGGGAAAATGCCTGAAAACTAATTGACTTGTATTAGCTGGATATTTGTTCATTCTTTATCTTAGCCATCCATGACACAGCTGCTGCTGCTTTGTTTGTCAGAAGGACTTCTTATCTCTGTGAGGCGCGGTCCTAGCAGAGGCATAAAACACACGTACATAAACACACATAAACAAAAACCCCCTCTCCCTTCATCACCAGAGGCACAACACTACCTACACAACTCCAATTCACCAACTTGTCTGGTCAAGTCTCAAGGAGGAGCTGGTTAACTCCTGCTAATATGGCTCAGATTCAAATTGTAACCTGCAGGACACCACCCTACTGGATTTAATATATCCCTGCCTTACAAACTCTTTGCATTCACCATACCCATATTAAAACTGAAAAACCAAAGCTCAAGGCACATCCATCTTGCCTACCCCCTTGTAACACTACCAGAATTTCTCTGTTAAAGGAACCGTATTCACCAGATAATGCATTGCTCCATGGTCTCTTTTGAAAAGTACGTACCTGCTGTAGCCTTCTGCAGGGAGACACAAGATTCAGGGTTTTCTGCTTAAAAAACGTGCCATTTGCTGTCACTAAATACTGAGTGAAGCTCCACAGAATATAACTACGGGTTGAATAATATAAATACGATTTAAAGATGATGATAAATAGCTCCTCTGCACAGGTTGCAGACGCATGCAGGTACAGAGGAAACCTCAAGCACCTCTGTTTCCAGTTTATACGGGGAATGTCAAGCTGGAAGAAGAATCCTGGACATAACTCACTCCAAGTACAGACATTTCCAGCACCCAGGCCGGTGCTCTGATCTGAAACACTGAGTTGATGATAAATAGCTCAATTTGCTTTGAAATAATTTGCTTTGAAAACTGGAGGTTTAAAATTACTGAAAAGCACAGCTTGTGATCATGTATGTTTTTATTTGGCAACTGTGGAAGGGCCCAGAAGGAAAGAAAGGAGAAGGCAGTTCTGGAGTGCTGGACCTGGCAGAAGTATTGGTGGAAAATGCACATGTGACAAGAATATCACCAGGGAAATGAGCAAGTCTTATCTCAACATCTCAAAAAGAAAATATGTACCAGAGGCCCCTCTGGTCTCAGGAAAGGAAACTTCTTTTTTTGCAGGCACTTCCAGATTTCTGGAACACACTTGCAGATAACTCACTACAGTAACTATACAAAGTCCATCGATTTGGATTTGCCTTGCTTTTCATTACAATTCTATACATATGTTAAAAAAAGGAGTGAGAGTGGTTGTAAAATAACTGTTCCTTATTTTTATTCACTTCCTTGAATAATCAGTTTAATACAAACTGGAAAATCAAATGCAACTTCCACAAGGTCTTTAACGATTCCCTGCCTGCTGATTGCTTTTTCCATTTCTTCATTCAGGTTAATCTTTCCACCTACTATTTTCTGTCTGTGGCCTGAAGAAGCAGCACTTCTGTGGGAAATGGCTTTTGTGCGTAGGAAGATACCCTTATGAGCCAAATGTGTCAGCAGAGCTACCTTCTCAATGCAGAATGTGCATGTAGAGAACAGAGCTCCACAATACTGTAAATGTTCCCACTCAAAACATGGAACGCCACCTGGTTGGTGGGAACTATGTACAACTTGTTGGGAATTGGTGTAACATGAAAGTCAGCCTGTAGTTCTTGCCATGACAGCCGTGGCTTCACACGTGACAATTTTTTTGACACAAACCATTTCTTTAATGAAGTTTTCATGTGGCACCAAATGAATATTATAACCTCCTATCTGATACTGTCTCTAAGTGCACTTTTGAATTAAACTGCTGATGTGTGTGTTTTATTTGTACATGGAATTTCTCTCTAAAGTAAACAAAACATTTAAAGCCATAAAAAGACATTCCTGATACCCACTTAGTCACAATATGGAGCTTAAACTGCAATTTCAAATAGTTACAGAGTTGCATTTGAAAAATATTTTCAGTATCATGGATAGCTCCACTTAAGTCAGATTCAAAAATGAATACTGAAGTGCTTCTACATTCATAGTTTAAATCCAAAGTAATTATGCTATGTAAGTCAATTTTTATAGTGATAGGTGGTTTGGAAGACACATAAAGTGAAGAAAAAATACCTTCCTAAGTACTGCCTAAAAATTAGTATAAAGCTTAGGCCACAACAGTAAGGTCTTCCTCCTTCCTGAACCCCCTGGCATCTCCATGCTACACGGCACATAACTTACAGTCCCTTTCTAAGATCCATTCCATACAGCCTGTTACGTAAATAAAACCAATTTTGAGTTGTAACAAAAAGGCAAGCACAACAGATCACCCCAGCTTGTTTCAAACTCACTGTGCTGTTAACTGTAGTCGGTAAAAAACATAATGATGCATATACTCCTCAGTATACCATTACTTCAGCATGGAATTCCTTTACAATCCCTTGGTTATTTCAGTATACAATTCAGAGAAAATATTACTTTACTGTATGTCATGATTTGCTAATCAAGAGTAAAAACGTATATTTAAGAAACTTACAGGCTCAGCTGAAAACTGCAAGTCTTTCTTATGGATGATGTCCAATACAAAAATCATGTTCCAAATATAACATGTAATTACCACCCAGTCATTTCAAGTACTTATCTATGAATCTGAGGAGGGGTTCTTTGTTTACTTTTTTTAATCTCAAGACTGTTTAATTATTGTTTTGGCATCCAAGAATTCCAGCAGTTGGCAAGGTGCTGCCAAAAGATCTTTTCTTGCAAGGTGCTCAGCACCCTCCTTTCCAAGAAAATCAGCATTCGGTTGCAGGTTCTGTCAATGTCTCACATCATCTTTGCTGGGCTAGGTTTTCTCCACCCTGCAGTTCCTTATACGTAAAAATCAGAATAAAAGTCCTGTTTTCAAAGGGTGATCTGAAAGCAATACCTGAATAACACGATTGTATCTCGGAGGGCTGGTCCACCAAGTCTATTATGTGTGCTGGAGTCCATTTGAGTTAGAGGAGGAGGCTATATATATGTACGTGTATATATACAGAGAGAGAGGGCTTCCTTGCACTATCAACCCATTTCTTTCACATTGCAGGACTTTAGAGAACTCTCAACTCAACCTGCAAAACCCACAGCGAGGGCTTTACAGCTTCTGGAATGAAGCAAGAACACAGCAGCAGTGGTACTGGGGTCCCATATCTTCCAAGACTGTACTATTTATGGATTCATCAGATTTACTTCTGAACCACAGAAATCATGAATGGGATCCTCGAAGATTTTATGTAAAATCTAAAACCCAACATGCAGCAAGTATTTAAAAAAGAACTGCTCATTTAAATGGGCACAGAACATCCTAAAACATATTCTTGGCAGTACAGCATTGCACGTGCACTTCCCATGGCATGTGAAAGGTAAATGAAATATAGTAACACTGAAGGATTTCTTACACAGCTGCAGCTGTATTCCATAAGACATTCTGTGTCACTGCCACATCATCGCACTGAACTAGCAGAAAAATATAATATTCATCAAAATCAAGGGCAGAGCAAAGAGCAAAGAAGAAAAGCAGAAGTGAAATCTTGCTGGGGCTTCTTCCCCAGTAGAAATGCAATTTTCCACTTTCTTGCAGGGCCTGCTGGTTCTGTTTTTCACTCGTGCTGTTTTCCTTCACTCCGCGTTAGTGGCTGCCTCTCCTAGGTGTGTTTCTAAAAGAGGGAGAGGGAGCGTGTTTGTGTGTGCGTGCCGTGTGTTTACAAGAGTTATGGTAGCAGTTCTGAGCAGTCCACTGAGAGTTCTAGGAAACGGCCCCTGTTATTTTATTCTCGGTCAATGTCAGCTCATGTCAGGCAGTAAAGATCACACAGGACAGCTCGCTCCATCTCGCAGTCCTGGCCGGAGGCCTCAATGGGAGAGGGAAAGGGAGCGAGCTGCGAGTGGGCGGAGAGCCTTCCCAGCACTCTACCAACCACTGCAGGAGGAATTATGATAAACACCACTCTGGAAACCAGATACAACAGTACATTGTGTTCTTCTTCAGAAAAACAACCCGACTTCAGCTCACTTAAAGTAAACAGTTAATCCTGTTTATCTTTTTTTTTTTCTTTCTCGATGAGTTGTTAACAGAACAATCTCTTCTGCAAAGCAAATAAGAGATCTGTCCCTTAAATTCATACTGATTTTTTCTTCCCTCAAGAAAAAAAAAAAGCAGTTTGATATGTAAACTTTCTACTATCAGCAAACAGTGTGGAATAACAATCTTTCTTGGCTTAAACTGACTTAACAAAGCAATGCCAAAACTGAATGAAACCTTTCCCTCACATATTTTATTTTGGAAAACTTAAGTTCTAAACAGAGGGTTCTAGTCATCCTTTTTAACTATTCATTTTCTGACAAGAACAAGAAAAACTGGTTAAAATTAAAAAAAAAAAAAATCCAGATGTGTGCTGTCCTTGCCACTGGATCACGGGGTGCCTGGGGAACAGACATCAGCTACTGAGCTGGGGGGTGGCTGGTCCCAGCTTTTCTCTGAGAGGTGAAAAGACAGGACTCAGATTAATTGACTTCAACTGAGGTAACAAAATGCTATCCTCCTTTCCAAAACATATGCTTACTGTGCAAATTCATGATGTCCCTGACTTTCAATAATAAGGGTGATTAATTAGAAGCAGATGGAATTGATTATCTTGTTTTGCTGAAGTCACTACAGTCTACCTATTAACTGCTTCTTACTGAGGATTCCAACCCAGTCCTCTGAAAGCGACAAGCTTTCCCAAAGGGAATTATAATTTTTAGCACTCAGGAGTTTAAATAGTTCTGAAAGTCAACAACAAAAGTGTGCTTAACATCCCCAGTCACTAAAAACTTGTTGATTTAGCTATTTATAATCAGAAAAATACATGATTTGAAAAACTGTAAGAGGAGAAGGAAAATATTTCCTTGTTTTATTTTTATTCATTTTGCAAGCTCTGAGATTCTGGGTTTTCCGTGCAACCGAAGTCAGCAAGTACAAAAATGTAAATTCAGGTATGTGAAGGGAAGTCTGATTTTCAGATTTTATTTTTAATATTTTACATGAGAAAGTTTTATATATTTCCTGGTTTTCCTCCCCTTGAGATTTTAACTTGGTTTGCACGTATTTTTAAACCTTTTGCAGCAGTTGCTGAATTCATATCACTGTTAAGAGCTCTAACATGACAGGGTGGGAGAAAGCAGAGCGATTTCCCATTGCAGACATGGGCTTGGGAGGCAGCTATCAGTGGCCAGGGCCAGAATACCAGAAAAGCAGCTTCGGGACTATTCCTCCTGGTCCACCCCTTAGCCCACCATGGCCTCCAGCCAAGACTGAAAGAGCCAGTACGCCTCCAGGGAAGACTGGAAGAGCCAGTATTGGTAGACAGGACTGCTGTTAACACTTCATCTTGATCCAAGTGCACCCTGTCATTTAACCTGCACCCTCCCAGTGCTGCACCTGCACACGAAAAGTATGGTTGCCCCTCTCATGATTGTGGGTTTGGCCCGACAAATTCATCCTCAAATTGACGGGGAGTCTGCAGCACTGTCTGTGAGGGATCCGACTTGCACTGAGGCGCTGCAGCTCTGAGCAGAGTGGGGATTAGTTGCAGGACTGCAGGGAAGAAGCAATAGAGTCTGGCAGAATCTCTCTCTTGGGAAGCCAAAGGAGATTGTGGAGGTGCTACCATCTCTGTTTGTTGGGGAAACTCTTGGGAATGGGAGAGGAAAGCAGTAAACCTAAATTCTTCAGGGGTTCTTGCTTGACCCCATGGCGGTTGGCTACCATCACGCCCTGCTTCAGGAGGGAATGTATCAGTCAAGAGGAATGCAGATGAGAGGTGAATCAACTGGAGATCATTAAAAGATGAGGCAACAGCAGGAAGAAAATGTAGAAGGTGAAGGAATCAAAGATGAAGAGGAAATGTTTTCTGATATCACCTATTTTCCACTTCCTTTCTTACACTTTACTGTTCTCCATATCATTGGTAGTTAGAGATTAGGAGGGGAAATGCCAGCCTGTGGTAACACTAGCATAATCCCATGGATGACCTACAAACATTACTGAAAGAGCACTTTCCCTAGACATACCTGAATTTTTTTAATGTAAGAAATTATGGACACAAGGGCAGCTGAACAAGAGGTGCAGATAGCAGCAGTTTTTCCCATTTGAAAATGAGAAATAACTTTGTTACCCTTTTAAGCTTTTATTTGAACTTTTCAAAATGAGAAATCCCATTTTCAGTCATAGGTCAAGCAATACTGTATGAATTACTTCTAAATAAGCAGTAGGTTTGGGCCATCATCTAAAGTTCACTCAAATTAAGATCTTTCCATTGATTTCAATGAGCTCCATTTCATGCTGTATAGTAGGCAGAGAAAACACTTGGGCAGCATCAGTACCATTCCCCCATCTTAATTTCATTCAGTAATTCATGCAAATTCCATGCTTCCCTTTTAAATTGTCTAAACTGAACCAAGGATCAAACACTGAAGCAATTTTACAAACATCACACTTAAATTTTCCCATGACTTTAAGGAATCATTTTTAGCAGGATCAGAACCTGGAATACAGCACATAAAAAAGATCTTAAATTTG
>WEKX01017604.1:99002-114348 GCA_013390025.1 Pitta sordida | reverse complement strand
CCCCCCCCCCCCCCCCCCCATTTGTAAAATCAAGCACAGGGACCCTCTTGCTTCTTTCAGTACTTTGGTTAACTTCAGGTACATTTCAAATATCTTAACCTCAGTCATCCTGTACACATGATAGTCTATATTTTTCCTCTCAAGCATGTGGCATACTACATACTATTTAATTGTAATGACATAATCAGTCATTACACTGGATTTTATATAATAACCCTGGTCAAATACTGACAAACTACACGTGTGGTACACTTGATTCTGATTTTCCCTTCCTGATAAAAAGAGAACAGTCCTGAAAGTAAGAACCTGTTCAAATAGTTTGTCCTCATTATTTATATTCCAATGAAAAGAAGAAAACAGGACCATATACAATCAAAACTACAGGAAGAGTTTGGAGACACAAAATATAACACAAATGTAAACTAGAACTGAATTAGGGTCCTTAAAAAACCTATGTATTCATGCCAAAAGAGGTGATTTAATATTCTGTGGTTAAGACTCTGGGTTTGTGTCTTATCCAAAAGAATATCAACAATAGCACATTGTTTTCCAACCACCATGTTAGGGGTGTTACAGCCTCTGATGTGATTCAGCACAGACTTGACGGGACAGACACAGCTGAACATTTGGATTTTCCTGAGCTGTCATCCACTGCAGGCCAGCAGGAGATACATCACAGCCAAGATAACAAGATACCTTTCGTCTTTAAAACATGCAGTTTCCTGTTGATACTATTCTGTATTGTGACATTTGCTGTCTTGTCCTCTTTTGCCCTTCACACATTCCTTTTCTAATTGAGTCTTCAGGGTACTGCACTGAGGAAACATTAGGACAGGGACTTCTCCATGCCTGTAGAGCATCTGAGATCAGAGTACCCACCCTAATACTCACTGGAGCATCAGTGTCACAAAACCAGATCAAAGTTTTGGTGCAGCCATTTAATCATCAGTTGCTGCTGCTAGTACAGTCGGCACTCTTCCTCTTCGCGCCCCCCATACTGCGGCTTTACATCTTAGCGGCATGATTTTTTAGTGATGAAGGAGGCCCCTTTTCACAACTGTACATGCGCAACCTGGCACACCTGAATATTCAATTAGGCAGTCATGGATATGCAAATCAACTCTCACAGCCACTGCAGCAGCCCCGCCACTTGGATTGCCCTGTCCCCACCCACACCGGCGGCCCTGCCGCTCCGATCGCCCTGTCCCAGCCATGGTGGCTCCGCTGCTTCCCCACCCCCCACCCAGCATGGCTGCCGTGGCAACCGATACACAGCAACACAGTGCCAAAACAGCACTGGGTGAGCCGTCTGAGGGTGTGGAGCAAATTTGCATATTAATGAGCTGCTATTCAACGTGGAAGTAGGGCTTCACAGAACCTGATTAAGACCGTGGGTCTGCAATATAGGAGACCCAACTGTATTTGTATTTTCCGAGTACGGTCAGCATCTTAACAGCTGCATTTTTTCCCTTTCAGGCTTTCCACTTAAGTGGGATCACTTTGCGTAGAAGGGTGTTAAATCAGGCTGCTACGGCTGCTCCTCCAGCCTGGCTTCACTCTCATCCCCAGAACAAAGCATTCAGGAACCATCAGAGGGAAGTCTGAAGGGTGCTTTTAAGTGGGTTCCTTTCTACGAGACATGGGACATAGGATGTGGAGAACCACCAGCATATGAAGATGACAGTATTTTACACAAAAATAGGCCATATTTTCATGCATTGTCTGTTGTCGTGGGACAGGCTGTCCATGGTGTTATTTGTATGTGTTATCTGCCAGGTAATGCCAGAAACCTGTGATTTTTGATCACCATAACACTATGAAGCATAAAAAGACCTTAAATTTAAATAGAAATATGCTAAAGCAAAATATACAAAGCTTTCAAAGAATATTCTTAAGAATAGGAGATAAAATGCCTATGTTTTTAATAAATGTGCCTTCTGATCACCTACTTATAAAACATGTTTCCTAAATTCTACCACTACAAGAAGGGTGAAAACCAGGACAGAAACACAACAAATGAAAACACAGTAAGTGAATCCCACTTGGATCAATTTAAGTATTTTGCTTTACCAATTAAAAAAACCTAAGTTAAAAAATCCTAACCAAAGTGGAATTTCTAAACAAGTGGTTTTGGAATAGGAAAATGGCATTGTTTCAAAACATAGCATTTCAGCAATTTCACAACTTCTCATTTGCTTGTACAAGCTTTTCATAAGAAGGTCTCATCATTTTACAAGTGGATCTAACGTAAAATTATTTCTTTGAAAAATTCTCAACCATTTTTCCTAGAAATATTTTTCAAACCTCTAATGCAGTAACCATTAATTTTCAAAGCTTTGTTTTGACAAAATGTATTTATTCAGTGCATTGAAAAATAATTATCCAATATGCCTGTGAGGAGAAACAATGCTGAATGGTAAGAGATATAAATGTAATATATATGTAATATATAAATGTAATAAGATTTCTTCTCCCCTCCTTCTCTCACAACAGCTGTAGAAATATATTTGAACATATGTGCTGGATTTGGCTGAGGCTGAGTTTGTTTTCTTCAGCGTAGCTAGTATGGGTCTATGGTTTGGATTTGTGCTGGAAACAGTGTTGATACCACAGGGATGTTTTAGTTATTGCTGAGCAGGGCTTGCACAGTGTCAGAGTCTTTTCTGCTTTTCACCAAGCCCCACCAGTGAGGAAGCTGAGGTTCATAAGGAGTTCGGAGGTGACACAGTTGGAATGGCTGATCCCAACTGACCAAAGGGATATTCCAGACCATATGCTAAGAAGGAGAAAGAGGGGAGAACATTCACATTGATGGCTTTTGTCTTCCCAAGACACCATTACCCATGACAGAGCCTGGGTTTTTTAGGGATGGCTGGACCCCTGCCTGCCCATGGGAAGCAATGAATGAATTCCTTGTTTTCTTTTGCTTGAGCATGTGGATTTTGCTTTACCTGTTACACTGTTTTTATCTCAAACCTTGAGTTTTCTCACTTTTACTCTTCCAATTCTCTCCCCTATCCCACTATGGTGGGATTGAGTGAGCAGCTCTATGGAGCTTAGTTGTCAGGTGAGGTTAAACCATGGCTTTTCCATTAAGCTAAAGAAAAACTGTAGGGAAAGCTGTAAAAAACCCCCTCTCTTGGTATGTAAATTTTAAGGTGCAAAACTTACACAAAATGAAAGTGAATTTCTGATTTTACATATCTTCCTGAGTGTTCAAAAGCTTACTAAAGCTTAGGTAAAGGAGAAACTTAGTGGGAAGAAAAAAGGTAATATTTAAATTTATGTACCTGAAATAAAGGTTATATACCTGGCTGGACATGGGAACAGCAGCCTGCTTGAATGCCACTGGATATCTGAAGAAAGTCGGTGGAGAAGGCCAGTGAGGATCCTGGTCTAAGAAAACCAAGTGAGGATCCTGAACCTTGCTAAGAAAAGAGACTTGTTCCAACCTCCTCCATTGCCTTTCCTTACCTGGGTGCTGCTAGGCCTGAAGCAGTACTGACTCCCAACAACAAACACAGGATCTGATCCGGGTTTTACAGTGTAACCTATGGTTTCCTAAAGTGGTTTATGTTTTCCAATGAAAAGTGGGACAAGTGCTCATGAGAATTTTCTTGGAGAGAAGATAACTACAACTTTTGGATATACGTATCATCACCGCTAATTTAAATTTCAAAATTGCAATGGGCACAACCCATATTTCACTGCTGTTTTTAGGTCGGTTGCCTAAATAGGTTCTTTAAATGGCAGTCCCACAAAATATGACAAAAATGTTCCACACACAGAACTAGATTTTAATTTTTTTCCAATTTCTGTGGAAATCTAATTCACCACAAACATTCCTTTCTTGACCAAAAACTTATTTATCTACAGCTCACACAAAAAATTATGTTCTTGTAGGGCAAACAAATATGATATCATCTGATTAGCGATGAAACACCAAAAGAACATTTAATTTAATCCTACAGTTGTTTAATTTGAATTCATAACTCTGTCTTCCCCCATACACTTCCCCTTTCTCCCCAATCTGCTACACTACATGTGTTTTTCACTACTGCATAGACACACTGACCTTTATAAACCTACTGACCCCCAAATTCAATATGAAGTATCAATGGAAGATTCGCAGTATTCCCCATTTTTTTCATTCCATACCATGGACACTACTTTTAATCCTACAGCTGGCATGTTAATACATTACAACGCTTATATAAACAGTGCATTCTTTGTATATTCTATACTATAATTTTGAATTATGATTACATTGTTATTAAGTGGTAGGAGCTGTGACAAATCAACTTTGTAAATACAGTGATATGAACCACATTCAGTTGGTGAAGTGGCAAGAATGTTTGGTGGAAGGCACTTATAGTTCCTTGGTGGGCAATATTGTTTCCTAGCTAAAATAGACCAGTGTCTATTTTAAAGATTATGGTGAGCAAGGTAGGAAAAGAAAGCGAACCAAAGTTCTTTCTGTTTTACATGAATGAGTAGCGCAAGACAGGAACAGAAATCTTAAAGTATTGATACAGGTTTGTCTTAGGAACTCAGGCTAACTTCTCTAGCGTCAGCGCTTATAAACCTTAGTAAGAAAGTAAGCAGTCACCAGGTGCCAGAGAGAAACACTGTCTGCAGTTTTTCCAAAATGAGGTCACATGGACAGCTCATCACTTCCAAACAACTATGTACTTCAACACCTAGATAAAGGGTGCTGATGCTGGCCTGGAAGGACACACACTTGGGAGAAGCACTGTCCTTACCACCTGAATTCTTGCCTACCTGAAGAACAACAGAGAAAATAGTCTACTTCACACAGCACTTAAAAGGTGCTATTTATTCAGGTTTAAAAACACAAATGGAAACTATTGTTATAACTGTTAAATTATGCTAATTACCACAATTATATTCTTCTTCTACTGACTCAGTTTATTAAAGCTGCCAGAAAAGATTGCCTAACCTTGACCACTGTTAGGAGTTACAAAGTGGTTCCAATTTCGGGTATTTGCAGTCGCAGAATGGATTGCATGATTTCAGTATCAGAAGTGGGTGAAATGGAGTAAGGGTGGGAACGGACCCTCTGGATTTTAAATACTTTCTAGTTTTCTTATCTGCAGGTTGATTTGACTAACATTAGGTTGGAAAACAATTAAATCATCAATATTCTCAAAATAACTCATCTAAAGCCTACATCAGGCAGAAATACATTACCGGGTATTTATAAATCACACAAACATGACTTAGAATCTTTCCACAGCTGCTCACAGTGATGCTCCCAGAAAGCAATATGTATTATCTTTTAGCACTGCAGCAGCATTTTAATGTACGGTAAGAAACTTACAAACAAGCTTTGCACTTCAGCAGGCCTTAGTCAGAAGTTTTCCTGAAAAACTGCCCTGCTAGGAGAAAAAGGCAAGGAATGCTTTTCCTTTGTGTTTCCAAGTCCCTTCTGACACTTCTGTATAATCAAATCCAATTACAATGACCTGTGATGAGGCCAGTTTGCAGCATGTTGGTAAGACACAGAAGAATGCCACGTGAAAAGAAATAACATTTACTATCTCTGATGACATAAATCTGTCTTAATCTAAGTGAAATCACTCAAAAGAAAACAGAAATCAGACTTTGCAATGCTGAGGGTCAAAATACTTGGTCTGACAGCCTAGAAACTGACAAAATCACTCTCCATGTTCAAACTGCTTTGTGTAAGATTTGTGCTATTAAAAGTGGTTCTGGACTGAAATGTAACATAAGCAATCTCAGGACACAGGAAGCTTTTTACATTGTTTTCAAATTTCTAATTGAGTAATGAAAGAAATACTAACATCTCCACCTACACTTCCCCACAAACTAAACTTTTTAATGACCAGATTCAGCTAGGAAAATATCCAACTTCCCATGGCATGCATTTGATTGCCCTGTAGATTTCAAGATCATTTTGGCTTTCTGTAAAAGCAAAAAATTCATTTTTCATGCTCTACAAAAACAGTAAAATTTTAAACGAAACATTTTTCCTTATGCAAATGCAGATGCACGTATACATCCATGCAGAAATATATGTGTATATACGTACTCATATTGAACTTTCAGACTTGAAATTACTATTTGTCAGGTGGTGTCAACAATGGGGTTAGCATCCACAAACTAAAAATTCCACAAGTTTATAATCCACAAACTAAAAACCAGTCTCATGTCAGAAAGTGGAGAAATCAGATGAAGATCTATCTGCTATACACCACTGATCCACCAGTATTAAGCTATACCCTGTCCTCTCTCATAACTGTGATGGCAAAACAGGTTGAGGCAGCACAAGAAATTAAATCAGAGGACCGATCTGACTTTAACAAATGAATCTCAGATGCAAAAAATAAAGTTATGTACCTGGAGTACCACATTCAGCTCTGGAGTCCTCAGTACAAGAAAGACATGGACCTGTTACAGCAGGTCCAGAGGAGGGCCACAAAAATGACCACAGGGTTAAAGCATCCCTCCTGTGTAGACAGGCTGAGACAGCTGAGGTTGTCCAGCCTGGAAAAGAGAAGGCTCTGGGAAGATCTTACTGTGGCTTTTCACTATTTAAAGGGGGGCTTATAAGAAATACAGGGACAAACTTTTTAACAGGTCTTGTTGTGATAGGACAAGTGGCAATGGTTTTAAATTAAAGGAGGGTAGATTCCAACCACATATAAGAAGTATTTTTTTTTTTTAATGTGAGAGTGGAGAAACACTGGAACAGGTTGCCCATACAGGTAGGAAGTGCCCCATCCCTAGAAACATTCAAGGTCAGGTTGACCAAAGCTCTGAGACACCTTATCTAGTTGAATATGTCCCTGCTCATGGCAGGCAGGTTGGACTACATGGCTTTTAAAGGTCCCTTCAATCCAAATCATTCTATGATTCTAATTTTCTTTCACAGGATCACACGATATTCTGAGTTGGAATCCACGAGGATCATCTACTCCAACTCCCAAGCGAACGCCCACACAGCAATGAGACTCACAATCCCAGAGCCATGGGCATCACACTCTGTCCATCCGAACCTCCCATTGTCTAGACGATGTCACTGAGTTCCTCATCCAGTCTTTTCTTAAACACCTCCAGGGATGGTGACTCCACCACCTCCCTGGGCAGAACCATTTCACTGATGGATTGCTCTTTCACATCAATTTGTTGACTTAGCATCACAAACAGCTGTTCCAGCTCACCAGAATGGGCATCCTGGCACATTGTAGCAATGAGACAGCTCACTGGGGTGAGGAGATTTGGGGAGAATGATGTGGAGTCAGATTAATTTCAAGACAGTTTGGAGAGAAAGGGCGTAACTGAGCATGGATTCCCTGTGAGAGATCACAGCTTTGGTCACAACCAATATGAATTATAAAAACAAATGGGCTTTCCACCACTAGCTGAAGGTCCATCACTACCCTCCTCCTGCTGTCAAGCATTGATCCTTTGGCTTGATTTTGATGGAAATATTGGCCTGAATCCCCCACACCTTGTAAGAATAATACTTGTAAAAATGATTTGATAAATAATATGATAGCATACAATGTATAGCTTTCAAACTCAAATTTCAATGTGACAAATTGATAGCCACTACACTTCTGACTCATGCCTTCTGATGTATCTTTTGTACAGTTTACTGTATTTATTTAACTTACCTAAAGGTTTAAATGTGGGTGCTATATAATGGTCAGCATGGTCTGCTTTAATGGTCTAACTTCCTATTTTATTTATAAATTTTATTGAAAAGTTTAAAAATACTTTTTAATCTGAAACTGTAAAAAGATACTAGAGGGAAAAATTATTATGCCCAAATGAACATACTCACTTTAGCATTTCCATTTCTCAGACTGAGGCAGAGCAGATGGTAAATGAGACTGTTGCAAACACTGTTTCCTTTAGTTTATCACTTCTTACTTGCAAGAATTACAGACAATTTTTTTTTCATAATCAGCAAAATACTACCTATTTAAGGATGTAGTGACAAAACTGGCAGATTTTCCTTGATGATTTAAAGAGGCAGGGGAAAAAAGAAAAGAAATCATGCTTCTGTTTTAAAAGAACTGAGTTGTCAGACCCTGGGTCATCCCCAAGCACAGGCCAGAGCACTGGCACGAATGACCGTGTTGTGAAGCCTACAAGCTTTATTTGGTTTTTAGTTCACATTCCTGTAGAGTGAGACATTCTTAATTCGAGAGAGCTACGGATAAACATTTATGGGAAAAAATTATTAAATATTTCCTTTCTCAAAGGTAGCAGGCAAAATAAAAACAAAACCAACTCCTGCATAGAATGCTAACAGTGGTCTTTAACTACCAAAATTCAGCAAGGCAAATGAGGCATCTATGCTCCTTCATGACAAGCACTTGGGGCTTCCATTACGGAGAGACTTATCTTCCCTCCATCGTTTACCCTTCACAAACTCATAGGATGTTTCTTTTCAGAGAGGGACAGCATTATCCATATCTCCACTTTAGTACAGTGGTGAGTGTCCCCATCTCTCATGCGGGAGACTGGAGGGTTCAATTCCCACCAAGGAGGCAGTGGTGCCGTTTAAGAGTTGAACGCAATGATCTTTGTGGGTCCCTTCCAACTCAGAATATTCTGTGATTCTGTGTGTGAATATGCACACAAAATAGGCCAGTCCATCACCTGGTGATAATAACTATGTACACTTGCACCTAGACTTAGCATTGCAGAGGAAGTTAAAATACTTACAAGGTAATGGTAGTTATTACATCACTTGATGTAATACATAACTACTGGTCACTTCCCAAACCTCTTACTGAACTCCAGTAGCCTTTGAGAGCTGTTTGTTCCAATTCAGTTTATGAGACAATATTTTAAATGTTCTTTTTCCAAAGAACTCTTGGAAAGATGAAGCCCATCTGAATATTGTCTTTCTAAATATGAAACATGTTCTGCTTGCAGAAGATTTCAGAATTTTAAACAAATATGAAACACAGTTTATTCACCCTGATGAAAGAAGCCACCCTACATATGGGTCTGAGACTTGAGTGGACCTTATGCATCATTTCTCCGGGCTTTAGCCTATGGCACTACAACTCATTTGTCTAAATTAAGTTTGAGAAATCTACAGGAACACCTAAGAATATAGAGATCAGATGTGTTTTGATCAGTATGTACAGAGAGCACATTCTTACTCTAACTCTACAAGTAGGAACATATTGGCCTGACTGTATGTGGATCAGGGATATAAAAGCTCTCTTCTTCCTATTACCAAGTAACATACAAACTTACTCTAAAGAAAATTCAACAGCATGCATACTACCCCTGCTACACTTCAAACCTTATATGATTTTTAAGTATTTAAAAAAATATAAATTGCTGCCTCCTCTTTGTACAATTTGTATGTACAAAACTATGCATGCCAAATGGCTCCTGAGCAAAGACAGACTGAATGCCATGTCCTGCTTTCCTGGGCAAGCAGATGGATTGTACTACGGTCAGCCCTCTTGCACTTCGCGCCCCCCATATTGCAGCTTCAGATCTTAGCGGCATGATTTTTTAGCGATGAAGGAGACCCGTTTTCACAACTGTGCATGCGCGACCTGCTGCCGCAGCAGCAGCAGTGGTGTGGACAGCAGCAGCGACGCGGCCGCCATTCAACGCAGAAGTAGGGCTTTGCGGACCCTGATTAAGACCTCCTATATCATGGGTGCATGATATAGGAGACTCGACTATATCACTAAATTATGGCTTTCACAGTATTATTTCAGGGTTAAATCTGCACTATTTATACCTCCTGACTTCAACAACTGCAGGGTAAGACTCCCACGAAATAGATCTATTCTGCATGGCAAATTAACCCAGGTGTAGTTCCTGAATGTAACGTGCATGGATAAAACAGAGAATAGGTTGCTCTCCCCAGCAGCAAATAATTCCAAAGCTGCTCTTCTCTAGCTCCTTAGAAAGGGTGATTCCTGTCCTGATCCCTCACTACTTGTCAAGACTGAAGTCCAAAGAGTTTGCAATAAATGGCCAAATCTCTGAGCGCAACCTAGCTCCTAGCTACTTCCAGTCAGTCTGCAAAGATGAGGCACCTTTCCAAAATTTTATCATGACTGTGGGAAGGGTAAGGTTTTATGAATACTTCCAATACTTGATGCAATGTCCTATAAACTCCCCAATGTAGCTCAAAAATAATGTGGGGCACAGGTAGTATAGCAAAACGTAGGGCGTACATTTTCCTGAAATGTTCCAGAAGTATTAGCTGGCATTATTAGTTATGCGACTTCAAACAGTAATGATATTTATTAAAAAATGTGTCATGCAAACATCTGGAAGGTTTCCCTTTGTGGTACCACCATAATGATGTCACATCAGAAAAGGATAACTCAGTAACAATACGGTAATTTTGCTCCTCAGATGTCCCATGGAACAATATGCCTAAGATTTAACCTTCCAAAGGAAACAAATACGTATATGGCAGAATTAGCTTCATTTTAGAACCATGTGTCACCACAGCTATGGATAAAGATGTCATACATCTTGGTCTTGGAGGAGACCACAAAATAATGAAAAAGCAAGACTGACAGGAGGAAAATAAATTACTTTTTCCTGGGAACTGAGCTATGCTAAATGACTGATCCTTCTCAAAAAGCTTCAAGATTTGTACTTATTGACTGATCACTAGTCATCTGGTTGGCTGTTTCCCAGGGAAACCAAGAGTATTTATTACCTGGTATTACATATTAGTTACGTGACTTTAAAAAGTAATCACATTTGTTAAAAAAGTTGGTGTACTAATTGCAGCTTCTTACTGATGAAGGATAAAATGCTGCATTTCACTTCAGTTTACTGAAGATTTCAGGACTAAGTTAACTGTTGTCTAATATACCTAAATAAGAGTCAAAAGAAGAATTTTTTTAAAAATCAGAAGTTAATTTGTATGTGGCTTACTATACTTCTTCTAGGAAACAATGAAAGTGTAAAATGCTCTAACAAAATATCAAGATATTATGACATGGTAAAAGAGATGATCCCACCTGATTGCCACACCTTTTAAAATTATGCATAAGGAGTGTTTTGTTCCCTGGTTTTTGGAACGTCAAGCAACTCATAAATAATAATCTGGATCTAAATAAACATATGCTAGTTAAAAATTACATATTTATTTACAGCATTAAAGAATCATTACTTCAAATATTCAAATAGCAACATCTTTCCTCAGTTTCTTAACTAACCTCTCTTTTAAAAAGCCAACCTAACATTGTATCAACGAGCTCACAGTAAATTTTTCTCAACCTGTTTAAAACATTTACCAGGCTGTTTTAAACACCATCAGAAATGCTTGATATTACTGGATTATGCTAGTTTAAAGCAAGAAAGTAACTAAGTCTTCACAGTAGGGAAAACTGTAGTATGAGGTGTTTTTTCAGTATTCCTTTAATGCAATGAGCTCAACTCTTGTGTTTCGTCACTCCATCAATAACATCAAGAATTTTTAGAAGAATGGCAAGAAATGGAAAGATGAAGAAAGTAAAAAGACCCTGATAATGTTACCAAGACTTAAACCCCCTACATGAAAAAAGGGTTTGTTTCTAGGTTTTTTTAAATAAAAGTATCTTCATGTAGGGGTCAGTTCATATTTCCTTCCCCTTCACTCATAACATGCCCAGGTAACCTTAAAAATGTACTTTTATTTATGAGAGTGTTCAGTTACTCATAAAAAATTACTTACTCTTTGTCAGTAGTTTGTATCAATTTAAGAAAGTAACATGGAGGGATGTTTCTCAAGTGGAAAAATCTCAGCAACCCACAGCCAAGAGCAATGAAGATGCGCACAACCTCTAAGTGAGCAGATGACAGGACAAAAAGGAAGCAGGGTCAAACCACCACGAAAAATGGCTAAATCAGAGTTTGAAGGGTTCCTTGACAAAAGAAAACAATAATGTCCAGTAGTCCCTTCCCTCCAGCCCCTTGCAGTAATAGATAGTTGCTCCCAACTGCGACTATGTTTCCTTAAACACAGTTGCTCCCGCCCTCCTTCACTATCTGGTTAGAATTACTATCTGATTAATAATCGTTACTTTATTACCACTTAAGCCAATCCCCATCAACCAGTCCTAGGCACACCTTTTAAATAACAATTTTTTATTGTGATTGATGAACATTAAATGTTCATCTCATCCTCTTCTTTTCCCACATCCTCCCTTTCCCCCTCCCCCCAGATGAACACATTCTAGGATTTATTTTCTGGCATCAGATCCAAGAACTAGAGTGTTCTCTCCACTTCTTCCATACAGCACAAATAGGAGATGCTGGTCCCAAGCCTAACCTGTGCTCTTACCTGTGGAAGAGTGTCAGTGACTCTGGCAGTGTTGCAGCTTTGGCAGAACTCCTTATAAAAAAAAATGGTCCAACTTTGCCCAACATCTCTTGACTTTCTTTCCTCCTACATTGCTACTTTTTGGGGTTCTTTTTACTTTCTTATCTCCTTTCAGAAAAGCAACTCCTTAGCCCAGCCCATTTCAATTGTTCAGAGAAAACTTTTATTCACTCTGAATGCACAAACTGCTTTAAATATGAAACTATCAAAAAAAAACCAAATTCCTGAATAAAATTTTACAAAAAAAAACTGCCCTATTCCACATGCTCTGTAAGTGTGTGTGTGAAGTGGTCTATATTGTATGCCACATGCCAAGATGATTTGTATATATTGTCGACATTTTTCATGTTCCCCGCGATGTTTGGAATACTACATGATATAGGGTGCAAGAAGATAAGATCATTTATGTAAGCAAAATATGACCTTATAAGTGTGTAAATCCCCTGTGTGCGTATGCAAGCGAAACAGCTGTGAGTCCCAGTACTATTTGTATGTGTAATTATTTGCTTTACATGGCACATCAATTCTGCAAACAAATAGTAACTGTTTAGCAATATTCATCTCTTTCTATCGTATAACACTGAACTGGGGAGAGAGAAAGGTAAGACTATGAAGTCCATTGATAAACAGTATACTGACTGCAAACTAGTAGAGAGATCTCAAGTCTGTGCTGTGAAAACAGAAATTCATGGTTGATAAAACAGCAGAAAATGGAAAGAACATCCTGATCCAAAAAATCGCAATAGGCTGTGCTGCTCTGGAGGAAAACATGGGTCTAGAGAGAGTAAACATAGAGTTTGTAAGTATGTATCACTCATTCCTATAAATACATACAAACCCCCACACATTCTAAGCTGGGGTTTTTACGTTTTCGGTTTGGGGTTTTTTTAAATTTACAAGGCAAATATAGCCAAAACTTACTAAACCTTCCTGTCTTCCTGTTTAGACCCTGAAGGGGATAAGGTTAAATATTCTGAAATCAGACAATACATTCAGTTTTTAGTATAGATATATTTTGCAGAAAACTGGTATTACCTCTCTTTTGAGTATTTTGCACCTGTACTCAACACATGGTTACACAATGTGTATTTGTATTAGTAGGTCCATAGCTTGAACAGATTGAATCAGGAGACATTTGTGTCCTGCTGCCAGGTAAGAAAGAGGAAAGCTGCCAGCCTTGGGTAAGCCTATAGCTAAGTGCCACCCAGGCTGCTGCTTCACACATATAGAAAGTGTCATACCCCTGCAGAGGTAGCCGCAACAGTGTGGTCTACGCCCTAACTGGGAGGATGGTTTGTTAACAGCTTTACTTCAGCTCTCTGTCTCTCATCTTGAAAAATTTCCTGCCTGGGGTGGCACGAACCTCTCAGGCTGGGGGAGGAGGGTCTACCTCTTACCTCTCTCCCCCTTCTCCCTTACCAACCCCAACTGTTTCCACGGCAGAGCCAGCTCTTGTTGCTGCCAAAGAAAACAAGGCATTTTCCCACCTTGAGGGCATTCCCCTCTGAACATCAAACGTCCACAGCAAACAATGGAGTTGAAACAGCTTTGCAAAGAAAAGGTCACGAGAATCTTTCATAGTGGAAAATATCAGGCTACCTACAGGCAGGGGTAGCTTCCAGCTCACAAACACTACACATGTTTTCAAAACACTTCACTGTGAGCTGAACTAGTCTTTGCTGAGACATTGCATGGTCCCAGTGATTTAACTCGAATTCATTTTCCCTCTAGCTATTTTGTAATCACCTTAATTGTTAGGTCTTAAAAAGAATAGATTTTCAGTTCTTTGGGAAGGGAGTGCATTTTCACATTGTAAGAAGCCATGCAGACTGTAGGGTGTTCTGAAATAGCAGGTCACACACTAAGCAATGCACAAAGTAGGGGAAAGGAGAAAGGGCATGTGCTACTGGAGAGCTTCAGGGAGAAGAGCAGAGCATGTGATAAGCTGTTGATGGAGCTGTAGTTTGCAAGCTCTAGCCACAGGACAAATGAGCAATGCAGAGAGCCTCTGGCTGCCAGAAGCTACTGAACCCATACTATAGGCCTCCACGGAGACTTGGCAGGATGGTGTTCAGCAACAGCAGGAGCCACATGTTTTCTGGACTCCTGCTCTCTGCCTGTGCGTACACTCAGCCCTGCCAGCACAGCAGTCTCCCATGGGTCACGTTTCCCATGGCCACTCTGGCCTCCACCACCCAAACATCCCCCACTGTTCCCATACCCTACGGCACTGGCATTCCTACCTTCTCCATAAGCACAATATGGTGGTCTTCCCTCTCTCCTGCCTCTCAGAAGTGGAGGGATGGTCAAGAAGTGTGTGATACCCAGTGTGAGTGCTGCTGCTATGAAGATCAATAGAGAACTTAGCCCCTAGACCAAGGGCAGAAGATGGAAGGTGACCCCAGAAACACTTAGTGGGAAAAAAACTGAGCAAGATATCATTGAGCAGAATTCTGGCACTAATCCCTAGCTAAACTAAAATTCCTTCAGCTGAGGATAACAAAAAAATTTCATTATGGGAAATTAACAGAGTTTAAGTGTGAACCCAGATATTTGGCATTCATCTTCCTATTAATTCTGCATACAGATAAGCCTCAGAAGAGAAGGAAACTATGATTATCTGCAGTTTTCTGCATTGCTGGGGCAGTGGAGGAAAGGAGTAGGGGGCATGTGTTGAAGGTTCTGAATTTTCAGGGCAACTCATTCTGTTGAAACTGAAAATTGCCATAATTCCACAATAAAAAGGGTTTGCTTTGGATTTCTTTTTTATCTTCTCACTTTGCTACCAGATAGTTTAGCTGACTGTTATGGTTTAGGGGGTTTTCTGCTGTTCTGGCAGCGAGGGGGTTAACAGCTCAGTTCTTGCCTGGGCTCTCTCTGTGCTGCCATGGCCTTCAAGGTTATAGAGATAGAGGCGTCTCTGTGAATAACATACTTGGGAGAGAAGAAAAAAAAGTTCAGTAGTAAGATGTAGTGTGCCGGCTCAGAACC
>WEKX01017604.1:0-98899 GCA_013390025.1 Pitta sordida | reverse complement strand
GCCTGTGACCAGTTTTATTTTATTTTTCCAGTTTTATTTTCCAGTTTATTTTTTTTTAGTTTTCTCCTTCAGGAGAAGTTGGGGTGGGTCTCTGGCATCCAGCCAGGGTCAAACCACGACACTGACACAAGCCAGAAGAGCTGGTGGTGACTGGAATCATAGTTGAACACTTGCTCAATAAAGAATTAAGCCTACATATCTTTCAAATACATATCACCATCTTGCCCACTCCCATGGAAAGCTGCCCAACAGGACCATCACTCTCACTTACTGCCCACAGCTTCTCCAAAGATTTCAACACTTTTCTGTACATTCATCCTTGATCTAAAGTGCCCAGTATGGGAATGCTCCTCCACTTTTCTTCCCCTTCTCCTTCCCCACTTGGAAAAGCCTTGTCAGCCAACATTTTCCTCACAACAGGATGAATAATTCCTGTGAGTTTGATTAATTGCAAGAACACACTCACACTAGAAGTACTGCTGAGAACAAAATATCTGAGTTTTTTAGATTTTTAAATGTGGGTAACTGAGAAAATGGGACTTGACTGGTGGAAGAAACTAATAGTTATAGGTCACTTATAACTAGGAGGAGTGGAAAAAAGGGTGTAATTCAGATATTGTCAGTCACTGGTATATAAAGACAGTTTCCAGTTGATAGTTTTCAGTGCTCAACATGAAGTGACAATTTATAGACACTGTAACTTTTAGCAGAGACCACCAATTCAGATTAATCTGCAACCTTAATTCAGCATTTCCAAATAAAAACAGAAATGAAAACTTGTTATTGGTAAATGACACCATATGAATAACAATTTTTTTCACTTTTCTGCCATAAAGGACACATAGCGATTATCACAGAATGTCTAGAAACCTTAATCAGATTCATATCTCATGAGACTGGGCACATGAGATACTCAGCAGTTTGCTTAGTCTGCTCATATGCTTTAGCAAATTTTAGCAGATGGATGAAACAAATGTGTGTGTGTGAAGAACAACAGGCCATGTAAATAATCTACAGAAATCAGTGTTAATTTTTCCTGCTCTCTTTTATCTCTATTGCAGTGAATTGTACTGAGCATGTATGAATTTCCAGAATACACCAACAAGGCCTCCAATTCCAGTATCTCCTTAAAGCTCTCTCTTCTTCAGCATCCATTCCATTCAGACATCTGAACATCAAGGCAATTGGTTCTTGTTTTCGAGCTGGCAAAACAATTACTCCTCAGATTGGAAATATACTACGTAACATAATACAGATATATACAGAGAGAGACAAGATGCATTAAGCTATTTTGCAAAGGGGTCAAGAGAAGGGAGTTTTCTGGCAATTACTCAACATATGGAGTGAGGTATACAGTGAACAGATTAGATAAAATTAGTAGTTGTCAACCCAGTACTGCCTGATGACAGAAATTACAGCTTTATCTCTCTCTTATCCATGCCTCCCACATATCATGTGCCTCATTAGGATCCTATGGACAGAACATACAAGAAAAAGACTACCCTTAAGTAATCGGAAAACCCCATCAAAAATAACTGAAAAATCTCCTGCGAGATTTAGTAAAAAAAATTTCATTTGTTTGCAGGATATAATAATGTACTATCCTAGACTATCACAGCCAGTGAAGAATAGGAATACGTAACATAATACAGATTACCCTGCTAGGGTTAAGAATACCACTTTGCCTTCAAACACACATTCTTGGCATGTTGGAAAAGCTAGCCATAAATTAAAACCAAAATTAAAGACAACCAGCAATTGACTCAGGGAAAGGATTGGGCAGTCAAGATCTGGCTATAATAAATTTGGCTGCGGTAAGTTTGATGACACAGAAGTATGAACTTTGAGAAAACACTAAGAACACCTTTGCAAAATGTTTGGAGGAGAAATATGTTGTTGCTTTTTAGGTTACACGGTCCTGTAATACAGTATCTGACGCACTGATCTATGACCACAATATCCAAAGCTAGCAGCATGATCCTGATTGTCTAAGCCATCTTTGTGGGAAAACTCAGCTGGGCAAAACTGCTTTTCCCAATTATCCGCATTCCTCCAGCTAGAGTTCCTGCACAGAGGTTTTTGTTTCAGTCACAAGAGCATGAGGAACAAATGAGCAAGGACCCTGAATGGCAGAACAGTTAGTTCAAAACAAGTCCAAGGGCCAGCATGTGATGACACCACATAGGTCATTTCCTTGTACATTAAAAAACCTGCTTATGAAGCATTTAGTAGAATAGTAAATATGAACAAAAATGTTTTCCATTAGATCACAATGAACAAGTTTCCAGCACATTTACCGGATGGTGCAAAACATTCCAGCACAATTTTCCTGGTTTGTATTAAAAGGAAGAATGCAAGCACATCAAAGCTTGACTTTGCCTGTAAGAAATTATTCTCCTGGTCCTCAAAAGACCAGCTGACTTTGAAATTGGAGTGAACTGAGCCTTGGCCACATTTGTAAAGGTAATACAGAACCAAATCACAGACACAATCTATAGGGAAGTGTAGATACTGTTTTCCCACCTGTAGTTCGAGGTTAGAGCTGTAGGCACTGAACACCCATAATTCATGAGCTATGCTTCCACAGTCAACACAGAGCTTTCAAGAGCTTGTCACATTCTTTTCAAGTGGATCATTAAGGGCGGTGTACCTAAATGGATGGGTGGAGGAAATTTATCTGAACAGAAGATTAGAAGTGATTCAATTTTGGGAGATAACCCGACTTTTTGTCTTGGTAAGACTATAGTTCAGCCATGTGAGTCGACATTGGCATCTGCGGCTCCTCAGCAGTTTCACACATAGATACTGTCGTGCAGATGAAAAAGAATAGCATTATAAAGCTTCTTTTTGTAAACTATAAAGATATAATTCTGACATGATGATGGCTGATGTAATCAACGCTTTCCCGAGGAGGTTAAGCTTAAAGAGGCAAACTAAAGCTTATTACAATTAACTCTTTGAATTCCCCTTGACTTGAAGAGTTCATCACTGACAACTGGTGGGACTGTGACAAAGATAAGAGGAATGGAAATTCATGCTGAGACCATTATACAAAGGCTCAGGAATCTTTCTTAGTCTGTAAATCACATTGCTGCAATCACTGCAGCAAAAGACCTGGGAATAAGAGGAACAGAGATAATTGTCCTCAGTTCAATCTACCTTCCTCAGGAGAAGACAACTTGAGAGAAGCCAATGCTGAAACTTTCCATTCCAAAGCTTTAACTATTAAAATGACTAAATGAGCTGTGAGAAAGAACTATGCTCATTCCACACCTTCTATAGAAATGCAAAGCAGAGTATAGACAAAATTTCACACTTTTTCTTTAGACACCTCTGTGGTTGCGTGGATGAACGGAACTGTCAGAATTGTTTGAGGAATGCTAACTGACCGGGAAAGGAAATTGTCATATTGACGAAAACACCAGGGACCATGGTGTTTGTCATACTGGTGCACTAAAAACACCACTTCTTGTGCCTTCCTCATTCTCTGTTTCGCAGTTGCTTTTGTTATTTATTTTTAAATACCCTTCTGACTAGCTAGCTTCCAGAAGGAGAGGTGAAGAAAACCAGGAAAAAGCAAGAACTGGGAGAAACCATAGAAGGACAGCTGAGCCATCAATTCCTCTAGGTGAAACCCTTAGGTCCAATTCATCCTGTGTTATTGCCAGCCATTTACATCATTCATAGCAAAAATTTTAACAGTCCAAACTGGTGTGTTCAAGACTTGCAGGAATAGTGCTTATTCCCAATATATCCTAAAAGTTAAGCAGAAAATACTTTTAGTATCTGCATAGCTGGAGAGCATTATTTAAATAGAACAGCTTTTAAAGAAGCAGTAAGCCATTTAAAGATGGAAACCTCATAATTTACAACACTAAAAGTTTTTACAAAAAAATCCTCTTTAATCCAGGAAAATTTGTTCATTAAAAAGGTGCATGCTCTTCTAATATGTATATATCCTATGTCAGCACAAACAGCCTTCATGTAAACACACAGCAGTGAGTACCATGAGTAACAACTCTGTTTCCATCAGAAGCCCTTTATCCTGCGTAAGAGGTCTGCACGCTAATAGATGTCCTAGGCTAATGCTAACTAGCTACAGCTGGCTCACAGCTATAAAAAGCATTAATGAAAACATAAATACTAACTTCTCCACTTCCCTCAGCCCGTACGTCAGGGCTGCGCAAAGGCATCGCTTTCCAAGAGGTCTGTGTGAATGAACTGGCTGCTCTGAACCAGCTCGTTCTAGTTCTCCGAATTTTGTTTACTGAACAGCGTGTGCAGAGACACACTGAGCATGGGGGACGAAGGGGGAGAGCCAACCCACGTGCTGCCACCAGGCTCGCCCAGAACACCCTCCCTCAATCGTGAGCCATGGGTGTCTAGTGATAGCTTGGATAAAGGGAGGAAATATCTATTAACCAGGGGGGAATGACCTACGGGCACAAAAATGTCAGTGTGCACTGATGCTGAATGCAGCCTGACTTTTACAATATATGCCCGTGTTTTGCTGTAATATTATTTTGCTTTGCAATACCACTTTCAGTTACAATTGATACTGCACGCAGTGACATACATGCTGTAGAGAAAGAACACTTTACACTTGCTCTCAAAACTTATTACAGTACTTATATTTTTATTATGCCAAATATAAAACAAAACTGCAGAAAAAAAGAAAGTGACTCAGATTTATTCAGAACATATACAGAAAAGGAAAAAAGCATCTATTTCTATGCTATGGAAAAAAAGGATGCATGCAACTCAGGGTTGCAAATTCAGACCAAAACATCCGGATACTGAACTGCTACAACAATAAGCAATTTATATTAATTCACAGTGTGCACATATAGAATCTTCATTATTCTTTGACTACTGGAGTGTTTATCTGCTCTTTTAAAATACAGTTGACGCTCTTACACTTTATGCCCCCCATATTGCGGCTTCAGATCTTAGTGGGATGATTTTTTAGCGATGAAGGAGGCTTGTTTTTGCAACTGCGCATTGCGTGACCTGCCGCCTCTGCTGCCCGTGCCAATCCGCCCCCTGGGCTCTGCTGATTCCCCACCCCCCCCAGGCACAGCCAGGGCTCTGCTGCTTCACCACCCCCTCCGCCCAGCACGGCCATCACTGCAACTGATACACAGCAACACAGTGCCGACACCAGGGATCATCTGAGGCTGCAGGGCAAATTTACATATTAATGAGCTGCCATTCAACGCGGAAGTAGGGCTTCACGGAACCCGATTAAGACTGCGGGTCCACAATATAGGAGACCCGACTGTAGTTGGGTTTATCATGAAAGCAATTACTCTGTCACCGTCTGCTCCTACGGATTCCAGCAGGTGACCTCAGACAGAGATAAACCCTTAAGGTCTTTGCAGGGAGGCCAGGCACACCAGGTTGCTATCCACTGGGCTCGGCCAATCACAGTTCTGAACTGGTAAGTAAGAATCATATCTACCTTTTTTCCTTAATTTTTATTGTTATAAAGGAAATCTGTTTATACACAAGGTTGATCAAGAAATTGGGGATTCTCCACCGAAAAGGTTTAGAAACACTCAAAAGTACATTTATTTAAAAAAACCCAACCATCTTATTTCCAAATATAATGATTCTTCATTCTCATCACTTTGTTCAACGCATGACTTTTTAACTTCCTCTCATTTGCACTGCCCAAACAGCAACTGCAACCAGGCATGCCAAATCCAGCTTCCATGTATTCAGCAGGGATCAAAAAAATCATAGAATAGAATCTATATGTCTATCCAGGAGTTTCCTAAATCTAGCATACAGATGTTACCCAACAAGGTGCAACCCTTGCAAGAATTTAAAAAGAAAATATCTGATTGCAGTTTGTTGATTTGCCAGTGTTGCATCCTCTAAACTGGATGTGACATCTCCTTTTTGCTTTGAGTTCTCCCTCTTCTCAGTACACATAATCCAATTTCCGACTAATTTCTTAAAACCCCACAACCTTAGTAGAATCCTTCCCCACTTGCACTGTTGAAATGTAAGTAGCCTAAGAGACACTGGTTTTCCTGGCTGTTGATGTATCCACTTCAAATACCTGTTCTCTCAGGATGTTATTGCTATAGTTCTTCCCCAAACCCAGGGAGTCTAATTATGAATGATGACTTAGATACATGGAAGCTCCAAGGTACAGATAAACTCCTATCACAGATATTTCTAATAATGACTAAACAGCTCAGGCTGCAACAAGAAAGTTTTGGCAGTTTTCAGCTCCCTTGGAAAGGAAATATCCACTTAGCATTAAATTAAATAGAAATAAAGAAATCAAAAACACTTCTGCAAAGATTAGGCACTGAGTGTCTTTGCTAACATGCTTTTCCATTTCCCGCTTATATTATGTTAATACAGTCAGTTAATTTATAGCTCCACATTGAAGACGTGACATAGCTTGTTCCAATCAAATTCATTTCCTTGCACATTTTTCCTCATTTCAAATGGAATTTACAAATTTTGGCATTTGTTCAGAGGCAGCGAAAAACGCATAATCCCATTGTTATAGGACAAAGACAAGAACATCTGTACTTGTCATGACTAGATGATATTTGAATTCAATAGTGAGGAAAGCTGCTGCCCCAGAGAGGAAATCCACAGCAGGAACTATGTAGGCTCAAGATAATGGGCAGAAAGAAAGGCAATTCACACAAAATGATATTTTAATACCTTATGACCACCCTCATAGTCTCCATATGAGAACCTCAGCTCCACATATTACTTCCATCTCCCACATGGCACACCCAGGACTCTACTTCCATGATCACAACTACACTTCCCACCTCTGTGAAGCTGGGGCTCAGTGCAAGCTCTTACCCCACCTCACTAATGTTCCATTCCTTGCAGTTCCCATTCCCTCAGTCAGAAACAAAACTGAACATCTCCTTGCTGACAGAGTTTCTGCAGTGTGTGCTGAACCAGGACTGCAACTTCCTAGTTGTAGCAAGGACCATATCCCACCTGCCAGGAAGTCACTCCTAATCATGCGGCTACCCTTGGTCTAGAACAGTTGTGAAACTACTGACAAATAAGGAATAATTTCACCCTTTAATAATACAGTAATCCCTTGAATATTGCAGGGGGTCAGTTCCAGAAAGATGCTGCAATCAGCGAAATCCGCAAAGTAGTGGTAAATATGGTAAAGACGCAGAATCCGTCCTTCCCCCCACACACCTCAATGTACCGAACCTGCAAATGGTGAACCGTGAAGTAGCGAGGGATTACTGCAATTGCATTAAAGCCATCTTCCTGGGTAAGGCTGACAACACTATACAGGAAAAGACAAAATAACACATCACGTTTATAATATTTATCACTGCTCAGATTCCTTGCATTTGGTAAAATGGTAGAAGGAAAACAAATTCCAGAGAATCAATATGACTTTTATAAAGGCTTTAGAGAGCTTCAGCATGACTACCTCCAGGTCAGGACTGAGATTGTGTAGTCAGTGAAAGGTAGAGGTGAAAAACATATATGGACGATTTCTGTTCTCAGTTCTGTCAACCACATAACTCTCAGAGATACAAAAATTCAAGGAGAAGCAAGGTCAAAACCAAGGGTAATATTCCATGTATTTTACGTAGGCTATCTTAGAATAATTCTTGACAAATAATAGCTGCTGGAAAATTACTATTTCTGGTTAGAACCAGACAATGTACAACAGTACATACTTGATTGTGGCTCTAGGGCTGGAAAATTACCTTTTCAAATTGTTTGCTTTCTTCTCTCTAGGCTGGTCTCTACCGTAGAAAAACATGTAGAAAATCACATCACTCTTCCCATTCCCCCCATTTACATAGTGCTTTGAAAACTTGGGTGGATACAGACATAAAGCAAGAAGCAGTGGGAAATGAGGTGTTCAGATGTGTTAACGCTTCCTCAGCTTTCTAAAGCCCTGAGTGCAATGATCAGATGTAGGAGGTGTGAAGTGGCATGTTTACAAGGTAAGTGGTGGGGAATACACAACTCTACATAATGATGCTTCTATACCACTTATCTGTCTCTCTGTCATATTTACTATCTCTGCAATTTCTCTATCATGGAGAATACATCAGTTAGTAGAGCTACTCCTCCTTCTTCACAAAAGAAACCGGCTTTGAAGGGGGGGATGTGTGACTGTCTTCTGTGAACATGTGGGTGTTTTACTGATCAGTATGGAGAAAATATAAGCAATCAGTCTCCTTTTTTTGCAAGATCCATACAGGAGCCTGCACATACAGTGTTGGACATCTAACAGTTGGTTTCTGTTCCTGCCCATTTGCTTTCCAAAGAGACTGAATCCCTGTAACACTTGTGGTGTATGCTGGGTATTGTCTTATTCAGCCTCTTTTCTGTATCAGCAGTTTTTATCACTGCCCTGACATATTTCATAACAGCAAATTGTTTAATTGTCTATTCCCCACCGCAGGGCCAAAAAATGGTGGTGTATGTTGAGGGGTCCTCTTTTTTATTTGTACAGAGTATATCAGATAACAGTGCTTTCACCTTGCCCTTGGACAGAATAAGATTATGTAAATATTTAGTACTGAAAAATAAACGGTAATGTCAAATTAACAAATTGTTGTACTACAGTGGCACTGGAAGAAGCCCAAGTTCCATTTTTCCATCTGCAGAATCAGCAGCAGGGAAAACAGACTTTCACAGCTATCCAGGCAAGAGCATGGGGAAGCGACAGTGTTAACTATACAATACAATTTAAAGTCTTAGCTGGACAGTGTGATACAAAACTTGTTTTTCCGACAGTCTTTTGTTCTTACTGTCTGTTTTGGTGGCTGCAGTTTGAGAATTACAAATAGAGCAGGGTGGAGGCGAAAGGGAATAATCCAAGTCTCAGGGAGTCTTTACTGGGAATAAAAATGGGGGGGGGGAAAGATAGACTTCAAAGCAGAAACCAGTTACTAGACCTTGAACCACAGCTATTAGGAAAACTATTACAAGTCTGTCAAGTAGCAATTAGACTACTTTGCAAGAATATTAAGAGCGTGTATTTTCACAGAGAAGGATCTGAAAAGGGGAAATCAGAGAAACCTTTCAGTTTATGAAGTAGTCTCTACTGCATTTCACTTACTTATTTCCTGTTTATTTTCCACTTGAAAAATCACATCCCAGAAACATAATGCGATTTTTAAAAACTTGCATTTATGACCATTCCATTTAAAATGTTTTGTTGAAAAAAAACACAAAAAACAAATGGAATGCTGTAAACAGATTTAAGCCAGCCACAAAAAACATTCTGACAGATGTTAGCATCTGTGAACATGGATCTTTCACGACAGTCCTTTCCAAGCTGGGCTCTTTTCAAATAAGAAGACCTCCAGAGGTTTTTGTTGTTGTTGTTTATTTCAATACGATTTATAGATTTTAAGGTAGGTTTTCCATACCAGAAGGACAACTTTTCAATATATTAGTCCATCTACTTGGAATGCTAGCTGCAGCACGTGACACTCAAGTTTTAGTTGTGCATGCTGCCAGACAGGTTAACCCATTGACTGTGTCTGTGTCAAGACAAACAGCAATGGATGAAGAACAACAGGAGAAAAAAGGAAATCCAACTTTGAAATGAATTACATAGTTTTACAGGTTTATCACTTGCCAATGAAACTGTTTTACACAGAATTACGTATGAACAGCCTACTCAGAAACTTGAAACAACTTGCTAGACCACAATGAATTACAGCAACTGACTATCATGTTTATAAGGGCCTGCTCAGAAAGAGAAGTGTGATTTTCCTAATTTCTCTTTCTTCCAGGCACTCAAATAAATCCTCGTCTCTTCTAAATGCTTTGCTCCCCAAGGCTCCTGCTTACATGGTGGCAGACCTTTCCACTGCTCTATGACCTGGCAACTGCAAAACAAAATAAAGAGCAAAACCAAAAGAAGTGTTGATGTCTAGTGTGTAGATGCAGATCACACTGATTTTTAAGCTAAACGTACTGTCTTTCTTTTGTTCTTGGAATAGAAAGTTCTAGCAGATTGGAGTGCTAATATTCAGGTAAATAGGTCAAAATATACCACGACAAGTAAATGGAAAATTTGTCTCATCACCTAGAGATTTTAAAATGTGGATTCACAGCTACAATTGTTTTCTACCACCAGTGGTTAGCTCTTCCTTCTTGACAACACCAGTCTCCTCACCCAAATCTTCCAAGTGCTCTGACCAGTTTAACTGCCTAATAGCCAAAAAAATGCAACCACGTATTTTTGTTACTACCACATAACCAGCCCCGTCCTTTAAGGCACAAAAATGACTAGCTCTATTTTTTACTAAACTCACGTGGCCTGCTTAAAACAAACAGATACTGGCAGGAGCAAAATCCAAATTATACACTGCTTTATCCCAAGAACACAAAGTACAAGGCCGACACAGTGAGTCAGACACCTCAGCGCCAGCAAGCTCCTCAGGTTGACAGGAGTCTCTTTGGGATCCTTTAAGCCAGGATTTTTAAAAAAGAGTCAAAACAATTGGTTTTAGACAAACATGTGTTGTGTCATTAGCAAAAGTATCCCTCTCATCAGAGGGGAAAAGGCAGCAACAAGTATGCCAGGAATGCTGGAAATGGGCAGACAGTCACAGCGAGTCATATTTTCTTCTGGATTTTTTTCCCCCATGAAACTCCTTCAGCATGAAAAGTCCATTTGCAAGAGCAGTTAATTATGGGGGGAAAAGGCAGACGATTCAACAATAATATAGGGAACATGAGACCAATTTATGTATGACAGAAGCTGGAGAAATTCTCAGTCTATGCAATACACTGTAATTTCTCAGCATTCCTTTTAAAATGCTCTAAATACTTCAGCTAAACAGACTTAAACTCACTGGACATAACCATTTGCTTATCAGTAAAAGGCCGTATTCTATATATGTGGATTTATGAACAATGAAAGACAGATTCCTATAGGCAGGAACATAATTTCTATGCTTCTCAGGTGTTAGTTTTAACCAAATAAATGAATTAATTTCCTTCAAAAAAATAGAGGTTTCTGACACAATTTGCCAGTCTCTTACTAGAAACTGGATGTCTTGAACCAAACGGCACCACTTTGCCTGCTCCACATTTAATTTCATGCTTCTTTTCAGCTTACTGTGTTCTTTACACTTCCCTGTGACAACACCATCTAGGTTATTGTGAAGTGCTACAAAAGAAGATACACAACAAAACAGCCTGCCGAAAACACTATTCAACTAACTATTCATCTACTTTGACACCTAATTAGAAACTTTTGCTCAAGAAACAATCAGTAACCTAACTCATATTGCCCCATAGAATACAAACCTCGTTTTCATGGCAGTTTTGCTTTACAGAAGGAAGTGTAAAAAGGAAAAAGAGTGTTTCTTAATTACAAAAGAATAAGCCATCAGTTGGTTCAAAGGACTGCCAGAGGGCGTTGAACCCTTCTGCTCACTATCAGGTGACAGACACTGACATTTTTGATAGAGAAAAGTCTCATGTGGATGTTTCTCACCCATGGAAATAGCAGCTGATGAAGCAGTATGGGGTGTTTTCCATTCCTCAGTCTGTAAAAGAAGTGTATTCCTTCTCTTTTTTTGCAAAAGAGAAAGTGGGTAGATTTTTTTCCCCCCAAGATCCTAGTCTGATAGCTGCAAAAACCGACAAACAAGCTCCTCCTGAGCTAGGACATCTATAAAATCTGAGGAGCTCCGAAAAGACCAGTTTAACAACTGCACCTGAGCATGTACTCAGAAGCAACAGGCTTCCATTTTTTATTTTGTGTGACATTATAAGTGCAATCTGAGATTTCTGTTTTCTTTCACCCCATTCCTGTGATGGGTGTGGACCTCACACAGGTTAACTACCTCAAATTGAGTGACTGCAAGTGTATTTTTGGTTAAAAGTTGGAGATAAAATACAGAAATAGTATTATCATTTGAACTCCAGTAGAATTATTGTTCTTAAAAATCAGCTTGATTAACAGTTTGTCAGCTGCCCTGACATTTGGTCAAATGTAGCCCTCTGGAAGAAAACCTTCATGGAAGAATAATGTCCTCAACATCACATGTTGATACGGGCTGGTAAAGTACTTTTTCTCTCAAATTTTAAAATACAGTAATCCCTCAAATATCGCGGGGAGGTCAGTTCCAGAAAAATGCTACAATAAGCAAAATTTGCGAAGTAGCGGTAAAAAAGGTAAAAACAGTAAATAGGGTAAAGCCAGTTAAGCTGGGGAAAAAAACCCCTATGTATTGAAGCCCTGAATGGTGAACCGTGAAGTAGCAAGGGACTACTGCATATGTATGTTATAGGAAGAGGGAATTAAGTACCTAGCCATGAGTTCACATAACAAGATATATTGATTACTTTTTAAAAAATAATGCAAGTTAAGTTCAATATGACTATTAAATGTAAAGGAGCTTCTTAAAAATATTGAGGACTGTTGATAAATACTTTCCCGTGGGTGATGACCCAACTTGCATTTTAGGCAATAATAATCTTTCTCAATTCCTTCTGGAGGAATTTTATTGAACAATGAGTATTTTAAACTCGCTTACAAGGTAGCAAGAATTGAGAGAATTCTATTACTGTACTTCAAAAGCCCAGGAAGAGCATGCCACTACTCACCTGCAGGGTGGTTTAGGGGAACTCAAATTCCCCCAAACTTTCAAGAAACTCTTCAAAACCTATTGCAAATTACATCTGGAGAGTTCTCAATGGGACTTGTTAAACTAATTGCACATCTCCATTCAGGTCCTAAACTCTGCCGGAAGAGACATTTCCTAATGTCCTGAAAGGCTGAATTTAGAAGCTTAATATAACTTCTGCCACTGTAGCTCACTTTAATAACCTTCCTGAGTGAAAATAAAATCTAATATATCTTACATTTTAAAATTTTAAGCCATCATTAGCCAACAGTTGGTGTAAAATCACAGGAAGAAAATGCAATAATAGACACAGCTATCCCAGAGTTACTAAGAAAGACTTTGAAATCAGTCTTTGGTTTCAAACCCTGATGATCATAAAAGGAGAAAGAAAGGATTCAACGATTCAGTACTGGTCAGAAAGGAAAACTGTCTCACGTATCTTTTGCGTTTAAGAAAATAAGGTCCAATTCTCGATTCACTACACTAAACAGACCAGTACAGTGAATCCCCCGACTTTCACAGGCCGGGGTTCTCCTTCCCTATCTGCATAGGCCTTAATCCATGACGGTAATGACCTAATGAATATTCAATTAAGCTCCGCCCACCGCAGTTCCAAAGCCACTGCAGGGCATTGCCGGGACTGCTCCGTGGGCTGTGACACGTCAGGAGATTGCACGTGGTGTCTTGTGGCCCCTCCCTACAGTGTTCCCTGCAACCCACTGGGTAGCTGGTGGTGCCAGTTCCACGGGGGGACAACACTGTTTTCACTCAGTGCTGTGTCAAACCTCAGGGTGGGCTGTGGGATGATGTGCCTCTGGCTGAGCAGAGGGTGCAGGAGGGGGCCGGGCGGGAGGTGCAGGGGATCCCAGAGCCCTGCCCACATTGCTGGGATGGAGCAGATCCCTCAGCTGATACTATGGTGGTCCTGCCTCCCGCTGTCTCCCAAATGGCCCCCAAGGGTCCCCTGCCCCTCCATGAGGTAGGCTGCAGTCCCTCTGCAGAGATTAGCTGGACGGCCATCCAATGTTATTCCCACCTCTGCCGGCTGGCCAGCGTGGAATTGCACTTTCCCATGCCGGGAAGGCACCACTCCACTGGTGGCTCCAGCACCATCTCTGCCTCCCAGCACATTGTTTCCATCGGGAGCTTGTGACCGCTGGGTTGTCTATGGGAGTGGGCTATGTCAGATCTGCCTGGGCGACTGTTTTGCACCCCAGCAATACGAACAATGTAGTGGTGGTGCCAGGGCTGCGAGAAAGTTTGTGGGCTTTCGCAGCAGTGGCCGCAAGCACCTGCAGACCCCAGGTTCTGCCAGTTTATTCCCTGGCGTGTCCAGACAGGGCTATCAGGGTTTTGTGGTCTGCATATCTGCAGTTTCAATTGTTTGCAATTTATTTTTCAGCGAAAAGTGAGTCTGCGTACATGCACAGAAAACGCTGAGAACTCATGCAGCTCATGAATATGTAACAAGCGAATGAATATGTAAATTAGCCCCACCTGGAAGCCACAGCAGGTGAGAAGGGGAGGGAGCACAGAAGGGAGCCACGTGGCCCACCCTTGGGCCGGCAGGGACACCCTCCATCCAACCCGCCCACAGACACCCCCCACCTGGCCCACCCATGGACTGGCGGGGACAACCCCCACCCCTCGCAGTCCCCAAGAGCCATCTATTTCCACTGTTTAAGGGGAAGGAGGATTGCCACCATCACCATGGAGCCAGGATGGGCAGCTATTCCGGGCATGGGGGTGGAAGGTGGGAGGTTTAAACCACCTCAAATGGAGGGTGCGGCAGTGCCCAGAAAGACTGCTTTCCAGGGACCATGGCAGTGGCTGGGTCTCTGTATCAGCAGGCGAGTGCAGCTCCTGGGGAGGAGGAGGGACTCGTGCTGTGGGGGGAGCCCCCTCCCTCTGCCTCAGAGGCATCAGGGGCCAGTGGCAGGCTCACTCCCCACCCAGCACTGCATTTCCCCATGTCCCAGCGAGGATTTGGCTTCCTTTCCCCTTGGAGAGACTTGGCCCCCGTTGATTGGGGTGCAGGGACAGGCAGCGCCCCCCACGTGGGGCTGCACAGCCAATGGGCTGTGCCAGTGCCGCAGATGGTGGGGAGCAGGCAGGCGTCACCAGCCATGTTGTCCCCCCACCCAGGGCGGAGACCGGTGCCCCACTCACTTGCAGCCACTGCCCGCAGTGCAGCAAAGTAAAGGAAAAAGGAAGCGGGTTGTGTAACACTGCACTCCTCCAGCCTGTGCGGCAGGGATGGAAGGGCAGAACAGGAGTGCCTCTCCGCCCTGGTCTGCATGGATAGTCCACACCAGAGCGGTGGTCGGCGACGAGCCCACTGGTTGGCTGTGGCGAATGGCAGCAGGGGACAGCAGGAGCTGAGAGCCAAAAGCCTCTGTGCCCCACCAGGAACGCATCTGCCCACCCGCAGCGGTGGCCTAAAACGGAGGCAGAAGTGCTGCAGCCATCCTCCAGTCTGCCCACAGGGACATGCTCTGGCCCTGGGGCTTATTCATATCCCCGGTGCTTAAACTAAAAAAAAAAAAAATGTGGCATGTTTTCCCCTTGCACTCGAGAGGGAGCACAGGCCTGGGACAGACCCAGCATGGAACAAAACTAGGGTGACTCTGCCAGCCTGCTGGAACTGGGAGCCACCGCAGGCAGGCAGAGTGGAACAGTTGCCACGGGATCGTGAGGGATTGTGCCAAGCCGTACAGTGCCGCTGGAAGCAAGCTCAGGCTTTCAGGGTCTGCAGGTGGCCTGGGGGCGCAGGTGGCCTGAGGCCGCCATGGGACTGTGAGGGACCATTGTGCCAAGCTGTGCAGCACCGCTGGAACCAAGCAGTCAGGGGATGTGCCAGGACTTAGTGCTGTTCCCAAGTGCTATGGTGCTGGACGGAGGTGGGTTGGAGGGTAGCCAGCCTGCAATCGGTGTTGGGGCATTCAGCTCGCCCCCTTGAATGCACTCCCTTTGTTCTGAGCTGCCACTTGTGGGCTTGGGAGGATGGTGGTGGAAGTGGGGCATGAGTGATCACTTTGGGGAAAATGAGTGCTGTTATGGTGAAAGGGAGGTCAGTCATCAGGAATGCCAGGGGGCAACCAGCGCTGTTTGCGCATGCATGGTGAAGGTTGCTGTAGCCCTCGCATCTGGGAACACAGCTGCTTATCCCAATGCCTGGCGATGAACTGCAGGCTACCCTAACTCTGCACTGTGGCTCATCTCTGCCCGCACCGCCACTCCTGCACAAATTAATAATGAAAGTTTATTAAAGAGAAATCAAAAGAGGGAAAAAGCCTCTGCTTCGCACTGTTGCATTCCTGGAAAAGGAAAACCCAAACAAAACACCTGCCCCACAAACAAAGCAGCAGTGACTCTGCGCTCCGGACTGGCGTGTGTGTCGTGGTCTTGCTTGCGTCACAGCCCTCTCCCAAGCGCTGGCTGGGTGTATTGCAGGCCATTTGACAGCAGTGACTCTGTCAGCCAGCTTAGATTGGCAACTGCATCCCAGTCAACATGATTGTCGCTGGGCATGGTGGCGGTGTGGGTACCCTGGTGCTCTGTGACGATCGGGCGCAGAATGGCAACCCTCCCACAAGGTCCCATTCCAGAGCAGCACGGGATGGCGACCAGGGGCAAGCTGCCCCAGGTTTGCTGGAGCGGCGTGGTGTAGCACCTCCACCATGTTTGAACACAAGAGACACACACCAGAAACTCTGCTAAGCCCCAGCATAGACATGGCAGGGAATAAACAGTGGGAGGAGGCTCTGCACCCGATCAGCTCTGCTGGTGGTTGCCAGCTCCAGGGCTCCTGGCAGCACCAGCTCCTGTGGTGTTTCTGTACTTGGAAACACAGCTCCGGTCCATAAGCTGGGATTTCGCGGCTGGGAAATGGCAAAAGCCATTTCTTTCGCTTTCCTGACAAGCTACAGGGCGCATGGCACTCCCAGGACCACCTCTAGAGCTCATTAGTGGAGGGGTGTGGCTACAGCCAGTGCTTAATTAAATATTCATGAGCTTGCTCTCTTTGTGATTCACTGGGTTGGCAGAGGCTGCCCCGACCCATTCACCCACAGAAACTAGGGTCTGACTGTGTAACAGCTATTCTGTGAAACTCAAGGTACAATATAAGATGTTCAACAATGGTCTTAAATTAGCTTCTCATTAATTAATTTTCAATCTTCCTGTCATCTGTTGATGACATAAACTATAGACAGATCCTTTCCTACTCGGGGCAGGACTACTATGTCATAGTATATCTATTACAAAACTACACCACTTCTATGAACAGCCCGGGCCTTTCTGAGTGTGTTTATTCCCTTAAAGCTGCCAACTAAGAATGACGTTTTCAAATACCCTCCTTTTTATTTTCTCATACATCACAATCTCAACAGAAAAACTCCAATTTATCTCATTACTCACCTAACATTTGGTGACTCTGTATTCATGATGGGTGTTGCACAAAAAGACTTGTTTCCTTGAAGGTGGCTCCTGTAACCTTGTCTTGCAGTCAAACAGTACACCCTTTGGATAACGACTCGTACCTGTGCTTCTCTCCATCCCACTGCTCCCTGGCTTTCCACTATTTCAAGTAGAGAATCATTAAGAGCACTCAGTGCCGAGGGATGCCACTTCGAATCACAGTTGTTATGTATTTGTGGAGCACAAGCAACCTGGTGAAGGAAAACTTATTAATAGAAATATTCCAGGGAACCTTGAAACTATGTAGAGCTAGAGAGGAAAACTCCAGCATGAAAAATCAAGTTGCAAGTGCAAAATCAGTTTCAAAATACCTACTGCTCCTAAAGTAACTTACAGACTAGTGGCCAGTATTTATTGTGCATGTTTAATGAACACTCAAGGGAGTTGCATACACTGTGCACTCCTGTACTTAACTGGTGCTCTGGGTTGAGCTAACTCAATTCACGAGAGTGACACCAGAAGGCAAACAGAACTGATATTAGTCCTTATGATTCTTCCCTTTGAATGGAGTTTAGTTTTTAGGTCTGATGTTCTGTTCCTTCCTCTTCTAAAAAAAAGAGGAAAAAATCATCTTGAATGCTTCTGGACTTTCAGATAAAGTTGGAAATGAACAGCTGTCTGGTTTTATGGACTAGTAACTTAGTCATCAGACTTACAAGTTTCAATGGGAAATAATTCAATGTAAAAGAATTAGATGATTAAAGAAAACTTTAAAGTACAAACTTCATTGTTTCACTATTTCCCAAACATATTTTATTAATAAAATCTTCCAAACATTCAAAACAAATTTTATGAAGGCTACATTTTGTCTTAATCTAAATAAGCACTTCATTAACTTTAATTTTAAAATAAATTTCTCTTGGTAAAAATTGTATGCAAGAATAGACTAACATGGTCAATATGTATAAGTTCCTTCACAGCATGTGCCAAATTTCTGTTTTCACAATAAAGCTTGTTTTTATAAAAAGCTGGGTGCCAAAAAAGGTTTTCAAAGCATTACAGACTGTGCCATAAGTATTACATACCAGTAAAGAAGAATATTTACTATTTAAAAGTAAATTGTGGTACGACACTACCCGTTGTCTACAAAGCAGTTGCAATAAAACTTCTCTACTGAGTTTTAAATGAAATGGTTTTGTTTGTTAGGAGCCATGAGAGGAACAAATAAATTGTTCTGGTTTTCAAATACTTGAACCTTTTTATAAGTTAGAGTTTTATAAGCAAGAAAGGAGATTAGGATTTGATTAATCTAACTTTTTAATTCCCAGGCCTATACTGGGAATTATATATAAGGCAAATACAAAATGTTGACACTTGTTCTCCAAACTTGCAGGGCCAAATAATAAGAATCCTTTGGGTAGCCAACATAAAGCCATTATGAGAGCCTTACTTCCCAAAAATGCTGGGACAGACTATTAAAAAACCAAATCCCTCAAAATACCTCAGCTTGTACATTCACAGCTAGGGAAATGTAGTGTCAGTAGTTATTGATGGGGTGGCAAAGGGGGTGAAATTATCACCTGATGCTTTAAAGAAAGTATAGGACCTATCAGGAAATGATTTAAGAAATAGGAATAGGAAAAGGGAATGTTTGCTTAAAATAATATCTCGAGTGAGTTAGAAGAAAATCAATTTTATTTTTTAGCTCTTAAGAGAAAAATCAATGAAAAACCAATCTACAATTACTATTTAGCACAGTAGTGAGAGTTCAGCAAAATAATCTCACAGCAGTTCCGCATTTGGATGGACCAAAAGCCTCCGCTAAGAAAATATTATTAAAATAAACACTGCAAATTATTCAGCCTTGGCTAAGCAAAAGAGGAAACTGAACAGGTCAGTAATTTAGAATTTTTGTTTTTCTTACGATTTCCAAACATCTGCTCACCAACTTCTTACCAAGTGCTAAATTGCAAACAAAATGGACCTTACCGAATGATCTGAAGATAACTGGTGTAACTCATCATCAGGGTCATCTAGTCTGAAGGTCTCGGCCAAAGATATAATATTCTTCCGGATAAGCATCTTTGTAAGACCATAGGTTTTCTCTCTTGCTTCTGAGTGTTCACTGAGAAGCACCTTCTGACTGAAGTAGGTATTCATGATAACAGGAACATCTGCATTTCTGAGAAGCAGTTTTTGCCTGGAAAAAAGTAATTTAGGTGGCATCAAATCCATTACAAGTTAAACTACAGATAAGCACTATTTTAAAACGTGTTGCATTGTATTTCTTTCCCCTTTTTCTCTATAGTTACCACTAAAGCACTTCAAAGCTGTGTTATCCAAATTGTAAATAACCCACCCTATAGAAATAGTCAGATTGGATCAGCCCTCCTAGCTCAAGCGTAGCCGAGTGACTGGAGCTCCACTGCATCCAGGGACAACTTGCACCTGAAGCTGCTGAGCCCCGTGAACCCCATCTGGCTTCACACAAACGCTGCTCGGTGTCCCCGTCTTGTCAGCACAGAACCAAGAGCACCAGCAACTCCTGCATACTGAGGCAAAAGCCATGAACGGAAGACTAATAGTCCTGCTCTGTGTTAATTCAGAGCACAGGCTCTGCTGGACCCAGCCTGACTCTTGCAGGACATCCCTGTCTGGGGAGTGCTTCCCACCGACCTGAACTCCTCACTGCAGCTAGCAACAAACTGCTCCTACCTTCTCTATTTTTCTCAGTGCAAAATACGTTTTTCTTACAATATGCCGTATATTATCTTGCCTGTGTGTTTGCTGCTGTCATAAATGTGCTCTCCAAGATCCAGTTTTGGTTTCTAGTGCCAATGTAAATTCCAAAACAGCTCCACATGCAGCAATTTCTTGCCTAGCAGATTAAGGTAATGGTTGCAGAATCTCTAAACACACAAGAATTTCATGCTGAAATATGTGTCTATGTTGGGATTTTTTCACAATTGTACATTTAGAAGTACACTTTTTATACTCACAGGATAAAAATTAATGAAGTCAGCTAACAAAAACAACCAGTCATCTCCTTTTCTACAGATCATCAAAACAGACCAAAATTGACTTGGTGACTTCACTACAGTCTGTGTTTTTCTGTATTAGATTTTGAGCACCTGGGAGTAAGACAAGGCCTCCTGCTTGGCAGCAAAGCTGAGACGACCTGAGTTCAGAAGTAACCTCAGAATTCCAGTCTCTAGACTACTCAGCAGTTATATTATGGAAATGAAGAAACTTTCCACATCTATGACACTGTCTGTCAAAATCCAACCATACAGAGCAACAAAACAAACCACTCAAAAATATTTACTTCTGACCTCAGCCCATACAAGATCTTGACCATGGTCTGTTTTATAACAGTGCGGATAGCTAAAGGAAGACTGATGTATTCATATTTTCAAAGACATAAGAAGAGTTGCAACAGGTTTTTAAATACAATCCCTGTTACTTTATCATTAGGAAAATAAAGCAACAGCAAGATGATCTCGGCCTTTTAGGAAAAAAAGTATACGTTTAACACTAAGCTTGCAACTTAGAACTATGAATTAAACACATAAATTATGAAAAATATACATTGCTGCTACAGTAAACATTCACAGAAATTCTAATTTGAAACAGAAAATTTATGAAAAGTTACAGCATAAAACCAAGTCCTGAGCTTCACCATGAACCTTTTTGTCATCTGTGAGCTTTCCAGATTTCGGAGAGCAGCAGCTCATCCCTAAGGGACACTGAGTCCCTGGACTCCAGATGAATCTGCTAACAAAGGTCCCAGTTAAGAGCACGAGAGTAGCTCATCAGGCTGCCAAACTGACATTCATTGCCTGATAATCTTCTGCATTACAGAATCAAAACTGAGAAATTAGCTTGGTCAGCAAACTGAGACATCTCTGATGTTATGAAATTTTTAAACTGTGACTACCCCCTTTTTCTAGAGAACAAAAATGTATATCAAGTTTACTACAGATCTCAGTGCAGGTTATGCTGTCTTTATATACAGATGTGCAATGAAAATTTTAGCACCTACTTTCTTGAGATGTCTGTGTTCAGACCCAAAGTAAACAGGAAATCTCTCTGAACATGAGACTGTTACGTCACTAATGTCAGAAGAATGTTTGCTTGATCTAAATCATCTCATTTTCTAAAAAAATACTGACGTTAGTAGCAAATCATTTGCAGAAACTTTGAGGTTTATGACTTTATTTTTATTTTCCTTTGCAGATATGTGATCAGGGTTTTTACTCTTTTTAAGGCAGGTAAGTTTTACTGACACCCAAATTACATGTTCCATGGTTTTGCTATGCCTATGCATTCCACACTTTGAGTACTTTTATAGGCACAAAAAGCTTTCCTGGTAAAGTACTCATTATTTCATCACACCTTTAAATAAACTAATGGCTACTTGGCATTTCCACAAAGCAAAAATGGAATACATATGCACTTCCAGGAGAAACCCCCTATTTCTTACCTGCAATTAGTTCACTAAATTTAAACACTCTTCTTAAGAAACCATTTATTTTAGACCTGGATAGGTGTCCACAGACTTAGCAGTAACTCTTCAGCTAGGTAAGGAATATTCACATAAGTCTACTTAAATCTTCCCTATTTCTCAATGGGTGGATCCCTCACAGTGAAACCAACCAGCAGCAAATAGAAACAATAACTAATCTAAATGAAAGAAATAAGAAAAAAGCTTGTATTAAGCTCACTATTTTGTGTTCAGGTGAATGGCTATATGGAAGTATTATATATATGTATACACATGCATATAAAATAATGTATATTTTACATATAATACATAGATTAAATGCATTGTTTATTTATATTATGACAAAGTTATTATATAGTTATTATTGAAAATGAAGAATTATTAATATAATATGAATTAATTGAATGAAAACTCTTTCCCCAGACATCCTTCTTAATATTGCTCAGCAAAAACAAGGTCTGCAGGATGGGAATTTTGACTGTCATCATGGCAGAATCTCTGCATTGCCATTGTATAATGTTCATGCTGTTCTCTTTGCAACAAAGGCAGTCATGTTAGAGACACGTGTACACCTGAATTCCTTTTGTCTGCTTGAAAGGGACAGACCTGGGCAAGGAAAGTCTATTGTGTTGGAACAGGTAAGAAAAAAAAATATCTCTAGTCCAAGCAATCTCTGCATGCGTTGCCTCTGAAACACCACATCTGATCACCTCAACTTTCTGCATCTGTTCCATCTGCAGATTCTCTGCATCCAGAAATAGCCCTATTCTAGGATACCGAATGCACTCTGTAGCATCCTCTTAACAGATAAAGTGTTAAATGAGCATTGCAAGTCTTTTGTGACCTCTCTTAAAAAATGCTTCTTTTCTATCTGCTTCATTATATTTTAAAAGTTTGTTTTCAAAGAATGACAGAGATCATCTCATTCAGCAAATCACACAAATGATGAAAAAAAAAAGCTCACTACAGATTATAAAACTCCCTGAAACCCTCTCCTGTATTCTCTGATTTTTTTCTTGCTCAGCAAAATATATTTAAAAGTTGGATTAGTAGCTGACTTTCTTAACAACTGCCTTTAGACCTTTGCAATGACCTGAAGTAGAGACTGGGAACTCTTTATACTACAGGGCATTTTTTCCTGGTATGTAGACAAACGGCAATTGCCGTAACTGGTCACATGCTAAAGGAACATGAGGCAATAATGTTATTTTTTTTCTTTTCCAGCAGCAGCTTGCTTCTCTGTCCAAGAATGTAACTTGCTTTTTCTCTTCCTCCCTCCTACGATGAAATGGCTCTCTGGACATTGCAAGCAGGCGATGTCCTTGTCTACTTCTACGTTAGCAGTCATCCGTCACCATTTGAGATACGAAACAGTGCAGAACATACAGCATGGCATGGGGTAAAGTAGCTGACGTTTCAGCTTGAGGCAGGGTCTTAATCCTGCTGCCAAACAGTCAGCAGGTTTGCACTGTGGTCTGCCCTGCACAGCCCATCCACAGCCAGCAAGAAGTTGTGACTCTACGGCAGCAGCGAGCTCACAAACCACACGCTTCCGCTCAGTTCTGCTGACATCAAACGGTAGTGCTGGTTCATGAACTCAAGAAGACTCTGGATCACTTTAAATTTAGACAACATATTTTTTTTGTTCACTCTCCCTAGGCATTGTATTAGGCTTTTGGTTTTGAGGGCTTTTTTTTTTGTTTTTTTGTCTTACAGAGTGTAAAATGACTAGAGGTTTTTTTTTAGGAGTACACTGCATCAACTGAACATACTTAACATTTCAGTGACCTACAACATGCACTGTAATTATGAAACAGGCCCTTTTCAAGCTCAGAACAATGATTTCTGCGTAAATAAGGTTTAACACTCACCAAGTAGCACAGCAGTAATACATGTAGCGTAAGAGCATGCTAGAGCCTTACACTGCTGTGCAGAAGCATGAGGAATCATTCTCCATTGGAACAACATACAGGGCTCACCCCTGACTTCCTAGGCAATGCCTGTTTCATCCGATGTGGAAGAAATTCCTCATTTTGCCTCTGGTTTGGGGTTGTGTGCCATTTGCAAAGTTCTATTTGTAACACCTCCGAGAAACACCTGAGCACCAAGCTAATGATAACAATAATAATAATGAAACCAAAACAACTGCCTCCACCCCAAACAAAAAAAAGCAACAAAGTTTAAACAGATCTCTGCCCACCTGTCACATAAGAACAGTAACTACCTTCCCAGTATATAGCCCATATGAAAAAAACATTTGGAACAGACCTATGAACAGTGGTCTATTCCCAGTGATTGCCCAAACACAAGCTTGTATCATTTGTGTGTTAGCCTCCATCAGCATCATCAATTGAACAGTCTGTATGGACACTGTAATTCTGGGCTCACACTTATAATACAAAACTTCTTCCCATGCCCCAGCCTCAAAGACAGAAAACAAAAATCAACTGGCATTTCTTTATTTGAAATTCTTATTCAAAGCAACAGATTATCATTGTACAAGTTCTCAAGGCTGATTGCATTCTTTTCTCCATGAAGAAATAGTACTAACCATCTAGATCAATGTCCAGAGTCAAATATATAATTCTTAACTGTGTCAGGTTTCCAAAGAACTGTAGTTTTGGCACCTCAGAATAGCAGTTCCGCAGATAATGTAACACTAAAAAGCTACTCAAGCTGTGTCTTAAAATTTCTACTTTTAAAGTATGATGCATTTTAATTGTCAATAGAATAGTCAGATATTTATTTTATTCCCCTACTGGAAAAATATTTGGTCTGAGAACTCATGCCATGAATATGAGACACAATGGAAAGAACACATAGCTATTAAATATATAGATTTGTTCTAAAACAATCTGTTACTATTTGTCACTGAACCTTAAGCAAAAAGTAAATTAAGAGAATTAGTAAAACAACACAAGCAATAGAGAAAAACCTTCTCTATTGCAGGATAAGTTCTTCATACAAAATAATACTGTACTTTTCAACAAAAATTCTTGTAAACCTAAGAAATCACTCCAGCAAGGAATTACGGTATACAAAGCCAACACCGTATCATCCGTATCATTTTACTAATTTCAAAGTAATCATATAAACGAACCACTGCCTTGCCAGAGTGACTTTTGAAATATGACACCCTGTAGCACGAAAAAAAAAGTTGTATGGAAATTTTCACATTTAAGAAGAGCTCTGCTATAAAAAGCTTGTGGTTAACATTAAGCACTATTATACCACACACTCAGTGCTCTCACCTCTGCAGGGAGCTGCGCCGTGTGCTAACTGAAGGACTTCTGATGTAGAAAAGCACAGACGGATACCAAGGCACATCTCATCCACCTCCACGAAATTATTCTAATACCAGGATTTTCCAGGAGTGGAAAGTAGGGAAGTTTCTGAGAACTCTCCAGCCACTTGTTTTGGTTATGAAGAAAGCACCTGAAATTTCTGGTATTCTAGACTACGATTTATCATGACAAAGCCTAACCTTTGGCACCACCAAACATAAAATTCCCTTCCAACCTGTGCTTACATACAAACTGGCACAGAAAAAATCTCTTGAGCTTACTGAGGTAATACTTCTGAGAGCATTTGCTAAAAACCTACTCCCAACTGTAATGTCAAGATTTTTTTAACACCCAAGTCAGACACAAAGTAATTATTATTAAAACCCTGCAAACAATAAAGCATTAAATGAGAAAGTTGCTCTAAAAAAAATCCCCCCAAAAACCACTCCCTCACACACAGTATGAAGCTGTTACAAGTAACTAGGAAGATAGTATAAGTATTGTGGTTATCTTTTCATAATCAAGATGTTATGAAAGAATTCCAATCTGTGTGTTTACACCATATATGAACTTGAGTCTGACTAGCCATGAGCTCATTATTCAGATGACTTCTTCCCTCTGTTCCCAGTGCTAAAGTGCACGTAGGGTTTGAGGTAGTTGAGGGAGCCACCACAAAATCCAGGGACATACCAGTGAGACTGGCAAGAAAAAGGAAGGCAAGAAAAAGGAAGCAAGCACACTGTAAAGTGACATAAAACTTGTGGTCAGTGTTAGAGAGAACAAAAATGGCCATACTGGTGTGACAACAGAGGGCCATTTGCCCCATACTCTTAGCCTACACAAGCAAACACCAAATGTTTGAAAACCATGAATATAAGAGCAAACATCTAGTGAAAGTTCTCCAGAACATGATCTGATGACTTCTAAAAACTTCCAGCTTAGGGACTTCCTAAGGTAGAAGTAAAATCCTTGTATTTAACAGTCTCTGGTAAACTTTTCTTCCAGGAACTTTTGTGTCTCCTTTTTGGCCATTAGAACATTTACATCATCCACAACATCTGCAGCATCCACAGCGCTCTACAGTCCAATTACATGCATGTGAGAAACCACTTCCTTTGATTTGTTTTGATCTGTCACCTAGTGGTTACATTGCTGCCCCCCCTCTACTTGTTTTCGAGAAGCAGTGAATGATCATCCTTCCCAATGCACTTCCTAACACAGACCTTTATCACGTCCTCTCCCAGACACTGCCTTCTCAAAGTGAAAAGCCATCTTAGCAATTTCTCCTAGGGAAGCTGCTCTATACCTCTCTTCTTGTCACTCTGATATTTTTCCACTTCTGCTACACATTTTTGAATCAGAAGACTGAAATTCCAATCTAGAAATGTACCATTAATTTCTACAGTGACATCATTATATTTTTGACTCAATTTCTAGTCAGTCTTACCATTCCATGCATTTTTAGATGAAAATTAAGCTGATACGTTAATGAAGCTATCAGAACACTAAAAGCATGTTCCTGGATATCAACAATCTAGAGTCATAATTTTGTATGTGCAATTTACATTTACCTACAATTTCCAAGTAAGGAAGCTTAAGTCCTTCCTCCAGCTCTAGAGCACCAGGAGGATGAACATTTTTCCCTGTCCATAGGATTGTGAGGGCAACAGTGTGCATTTGAAGATGAAGGAAGCTTGCATAGTCTTCTGTTCACAGAATCACAGAATCACAGAATCAGTAAGGTTGGAAAAGACCATAGAGATCATCAAGTCCAACCTATCACCTGTTACCTAATCTAATCTAGTCAAACCTGTTACCTAACCTGACCTGTTGCCATCCTACTACCAACACATCATCCTACCTATAACACATTACCCTAATATCTAGGTCATGCCACCAAGAACTTCATCCAGCCTTTTCTTAAACACCTCTAGGGACGGTGACTCCACCACCTCCTTGGGCAGCCCATTCCACTGAGAGATCACCCTCTCTGTGAAAAAGTTCCGCCTAATGTCAAGTCTAAAGTTCTGTTGTACAGAAACAGTCCTATTCTTTGTTTCCTTCACTGGCACCGTGACACAATGGATATTTGAGGCAATAGGGTACACCAACAACTCCTCTGCCTGCGAAGGAAAGGCGAGGAGGCTTCGCATTCTGCCACCATTACACAGCATCACTACTCCTGAGGTATCAGGAGAAGCTGCTTCTTGGGCCAGAAGAACTCTGCAATATCCAACCAAGCAGCTGAGGGCCATGTGTTAGTGAAGAACTTGCTCTCAGGAATTTCTGACCAAAGTATGCAGAATCAGCGTACTTTGTTGGTTAGTTCAAGTTTGAGGATTATCAGAGAAACTTTAACAAATAAATGCCATTTTAAAACACATTATTCAATGTTTTGTAGTTATTAATAAGAACATTAGCCTTTTTTATTCCACAGAATTTTGGATTTTGCTATTGGCAAAGGCTCTTTATGTGTCCATGCTCGCATACAGACTTCATCTGCACATTAGCAAGAACAAATGACAATTCCTGAGCAAACTAGTATTCACAAAGACAGATCAATATATACATATGCTTGATTTGTTATCAAATCTAGTATTAAGAAAAAACCCAACAGAGCTATTAAACAACTAAAAAACTTCCATCAGACTTGTTCTTGTACTCCTCTCTTGTCCTGGTACTCATCCCTGGGCATTTCCAACTGTTTCTTTGCCAGGACATGAAGCAATTCTGGTCTGGAAAGGTTACGTTTTATACAGACAAACCCAGTGCTATCAGCATGGGTAGAGTATCTGAAAGCAGCAGCAGCTCTGGGTTCTCTGGTAACACAAAGAGGAATGACAAAAGGTAGTGAGAGCTTGCTCTGTGTCACAGAGCGGAACAGCACAATAAAAGCAGAAGATGCCTTTTGAGTTGGCCAAACTCTAAGCAAGATGACAGGCAGCAGCCTGGAGGTCTCGATGAAGAGCATCTTGCACAGAGAGCCATCCTGCAGAGCTCCACAGGTCCTTGGGCAGGTTGTAAACCACATTTACTTGCACTGTGGCCCACTTCAGCTTCACTGAGCTACGAAAAATCCTTTTTTCACTGTAATTGCTGCTACTAGTGATAAACATGTAACATGTACAGGTGGTGTTGGTAAGTCAGGTACCACAGAAATCTGTTTTAGGCAAAGTCCTTCCTGCAGCAATCCTCCCACGACAGTTGTCGGTGAAAAGATAACAATGCTAGTGACCAGAGTGGAAACTTCTTTACTGAGACATCCTGGTGTAGACATAGCCTAAGTGAAACTTTCTGTGCAAGGGAAGAAGTTCAGCATCTCAGTCTCCCACAGATACACTGATCATATGTGATAAAAAAAAATGCCTTTCTTTTTTCAGGTTAGAAAACAGCCTTCAATAGTGTGTATACTTTAAAGTTATCACTCACAAGAATTACTTTCAGAGCTTCATTTTGCTTCTACACAATTAAGACATATCTTCTTCATGAAATCATCATAGGTGGATTCGGTGGCATAGCTCACTCACAGTCAAAACAAGGAAAAACACTCCGAGAAATAATATTTAAATTCAACCTTCTCCTTAACATTGTCTTTTTCTTTTCTGAATCCCAAGTAATCTTAATATTCCTGCATTACTTTAAAGATGTAATTGTACAGAATAAGCAAAAGCTTCTAATTTTAATATTAAAATCTTCTACGGTGTCCAGGTCATTGCTTAACTTGTTTGGGTTTTTTTTATTTCACTGAACAGTTGCAATGACACTTAGCAACAAGATCACATCTGGGAGAATTTTAATACTGTATCACACTATTCTTATACACCCAAATTTCTTTTTCAGATTCATGTAAGAGAGCTAATGACTCAGCAGAGCAGACTCAACAATGCAATGACAGGAATGCACCCCTGGATTGTTTGTTTTTTGTGAGTCCATCAGACTTCAGAGGCTACTCAACTTCAGCATGTTCTAGGTTTACTTTTTAATTTTAAAGAATATTTATTTTTAGAAGGAAACAGTCTTTCATACTTCCGAGATAAAAAAAGTTACAGAGGTTTAGAGGAAAGATGAAAGCACATTTTATTTTTAAAAAAAGCACACACAGCTCTGCCTCTATGTTTCTTTAAAATACTTCAACATCTACCAACCCAGTAAGCCAAATTTGCCTACCACAATTTTCTGTGTTGCACAGCCATACGAATACAGCTCCTTAAAACTAATCCATCAAAACTAAATATAAGCCAAGTGGAAACAAGGTGGAAAATACCAGACATATCATTACATAAATAAAGCCCAAGAACAACTTTTTCAAAACAAGAATGAGATCTGTACTTTCTTAGAGGATCTAAGAAAAGAGAATTGCAACCTGAGTCATTACTTGAAGCACTATCTTAAACACAGTAAAACTTCTACAAGACTGATACAAACACATCTGCCAAAATGGGGCCATCAATAAACTTTGAGAACTGGGAAAAGTCCTGGGAGCAATGAGGCTGTGACACCAAGGGACAGTTTTTGGACAATCCACTTCAGCTAAAGAGCTCTGCAGAAGCAACCCACTTCCAAAGGAGTGCAAGTATCCTTCACTATTGTACCCAGCCCTCCCTTGCCAAAAAGAGTAGAAACGAAGTATTTGAAGTTGTGGGAAAACACCTGGGAAAACACAGATTTTGGGAGAAAACTGATATGAGAGACAGAAAGTAGAAGGATACCATCATGAAAATCTTGGCCCTGGCAAAGGGAAAAACCCTGCAGCTGACAATGACATTCCAAGAACAACAGTGAAATCTGTCAGTACAGAGAAATGTTTATGCAATAAAGGGGGAAACAACTCCTCTACATACATGTTTCCCAAGCAAACAACTGTAAGTTAATCAGGGGCTTAAATATATCCTGTATTGTTTAAAAAAAGATGGCATCTCTATTCTCAGGCTTGGAAGCTGCATATCAAGTTTTGGAAGCAGGGGTTTTGCAGTCAAATTTGAAAACTTGAGAAATACTAACCTAAAGAGGGACTTGAGTCAAGTCTCAGGCTACCACAGATAAAACCAGGAGAGAAAATAAGAAGACAAAACTATCAAGCTCCAGGAAAACTACCTGCCTTTTCTCCCACTACTGAAACACTATTGCTAAGAAATCATATTCTAAACTCCAAAAGAAAGACGTTTGAGCCAGCTGATACTCATCCCTACATGAAATTCTTCATTTTTTCCCACTCTGGTGGGAAGACTCTTCCTGCTGACTATGTATTTATTTTGGTTTTTATTTAAAAGTTTCCTTTTCTTGTTTAGTCAGGCCAAATCCTGAGATTACCTCGGTAAGAACATGGCGCTAAAATCAGAAAGGTTGTGGGTCCAATCCCCTTATGCACCATTCACTTCAGGGTTGGATTTGATGATCCTTGTGGGTCCCTTCCAACTTAAAATATTCTGTGTGATTCTTTTAGTCTCCTTTCCCAAGAAGTGCACCCTGGTCTGCAGCCTCCCTGGTAGATCCCTCCCACACTGCTCCTCCTGGCGTTGGCAGTCTGTGAGGGAGCAGAGCCCTTCACACTCCTATTCATCTGCAATTCAAGGTGGACCTAAATAAAAATGATTCTCTTGCTGAACTGCATTGCTAAACAGGATATGGAAGAAAACCCCACATAAATGCAATACTAATAAATCAGTCTTGCTTCAAGTTCAACAAGTACAGTGATCCCCCGTTACTCGCAGGCTGTTGGGTTTGGTCCTCCTCATGCAAGTTGTGGAATCCGCAAAGATAGCAAACCCACTACATAGTCAAGTACGCCATGCCCGTAGCCACGCCCCCTCCCCTAATAAGGTCTGGAGGACAGTCCTGAGAGCGGGGCTTGTTTCAGATGTCTGGCTGTGCTCTGCCAGGGCGGGAGTTGGCGCTCCTCGAGCAGGGAGTCCTGGTGCCACGTGAGCGGTGGGTGCCGGTGCCTCATGCTGTGCGAGCGGGGGGTCCCGGCGCCGCGTGAGCGGTGGGGCCAGGGCTGAGCAGACTGGGGTCGCGGTAGGTTCTGCGCATGCACCAGGTCCCGAGCGAGTGTGGGATCTCGCAAATTATGTATCGCAACTATGCGGCGGATCACTGTATATATATTCAGCATATTGTATTTTGACACATATTTATACACCTGTTTTTAAAACTAAATTACTTGTGTTCTATATTTTCCTCTTTATCGGTTGTTAAAAAAAAAGAAAGGAGCATACCTCAAACCATTGCAAAACTGTCTAGTACAAATACTGTTCAAAGAGGAGTCTTTGGGCTGATTTCCTGTATGTAAATGTGCTCAGCTGAAAAAATGTCCAGGGCATGATTCCCAGACTACGATACAGGAAAAAAGATGGGTTCTCTGGATTAGTTAACATCAGAAGGAAGACACAAGGGCCTCACCAAGGGAAAAAAAGCTATTCTGTGACTCTTTTATGTGCATGCACATACACTCACAGAAGTGCACACACGTGTGTGTGCTCCCTTCTCTGTCTTGCCTCTGCCCTGGCTGGGTGGGTGAGCTGGTGCAACATTCCCTCAAGGGAACCAGCTCTTGAAAGATCTGATACGACATTTTTACATTCAACTGACTGCATGCAACATTCCTTAAAAAAAAAAATTATCTGTTTGCTTGCTTGAAGCGTCACAAAGATAATATTCATGTCTATGACCCTGACTGTCTCTGGTCAAGAGGCAGAGAGATTGTGCAGACTGCATTGCCTACCAGTACCCCTGGGCTGCCTGCCAGGGAACAGAGTTGCTGTCTCAGAGGAGAGGGTCAGATTCCTCAGCCTTCAGCTAACGCTGTTAGCAGCCCCCCTGGCTGACTACTGAGAAGGTAAGGCATGCACAGGGCACTTACCTTCCACAGCCTTACACCTGTGACAGTGACAAACACAGCAAAAACACCAGTGCCCTAAAGCTGTGGAGAAATTACTATTTTTTTCTTTAGAGAACCTTACCCTCAGATCACTTGTCTTTCCATTTCTTCTTTATCATTGCTGTCCTCCAAATTCCTACACCACCCTGTTTTGGCATCTGCCAAAACATTCATATCTGTTTTCTACATTGTGGTTACATGTCCATGTGGGCTGAAAATCTTATAAAGCATCTTATTTAAACACAGCTTAATCGTCCAGATATTGTTTGGGCAATGAGCTACGCAGAGCCAAGCAGCTTTACAGAATCTCATTTCAAAGCCTAATTCTGCTACAGGAGTATTCATTTTAAAGTAAATTTAAATTAGTCTTTCCCATAAAAAACTCGCCTAGGTGCATTTTAAAAGAAATGTTGCCAAGTGCAGAAATCCAACCTCTTTCCTTGGAAGTCCTTGAACTAAAGTTTGCTGAAGGCTGGCAGGTTAATCTAGGGTAGAATCCATGTGTGTTTGTTCAGCCCTTCTGCTCTCCCACCAACATGTACTCCTGGAGATAGGGTACTCCGATAGGCAGAACTATTATCTCACCTGATAGGGCTGATCTGCTCATCACACCCACCACCTTTCGCCTCGTGCAGCACTAAAGGCACAGCCTAGCAGAAAAGCTGATTGTCAAAAGCAGTTAAGCATCATGTGCATTTTTCATATGTCTCAAGCTCATCCTGTCGTAAGTGTTTCGTGTAATACCTTCTGCTGCCTCAGACCATGACCACAACTGGTCACAAAATGACAGTACTGGATGTATGTTTGCATGGCCCCATATTTAAGCATACAAATCCCTAACTTTATAAACTCCACAGAATGCATGAAAAGCTCGCGGTGCAATCAGATTTTTTTTTTTTTTAATTCTAAACTTGTTCCAGGACTGCTATTTTTATTTCTTTAGTCTGTGAAAGTTACAACAAAAAAAAGAAGTCTAGAAGAAAGGCAAGCCCCTACTAAATCCAAGAGAGCATGCCCAACAGAGAGCACCAAAATGCATACCACCCACCCTAGCTCTCTGTAAATGTAAGCCCTCCTAACACACATGCTCATGCTTTCACTTCAGAAGGCATGTGGCCATTACAGAATATCTGGCTATGTCTGATCAGCAGAGCACAAGTTAGATTAGAAACTCTCTTGAAGTTATTCAGGGAGTTTCTCTTCTGTCCTGTCAGAAGGTATCTGGCTTAAGGACACATACTAAACACAACTGTGGCAGCTTAGCAGTCATTTGTACAGACTCTTCCAAGGTCCACATGAACAAAAGTACTTGCAAGGACTGCTATTTTTATTTCCAGGAAAAAGTCTATGCTAGACCAGAAAACATAACAAATGGATATTAAAAATCAGTAATTCAAGCAGCAGAATAAATGGCTGATAAAGTTTTAAGCAAACTCTCTGCCTCTGTGCTCATTTGCACCATCTTCTCTGAAGCTGGGCATTCATGCTTCCATGCTTCCATCGTGCCTAGGCTTGGACTGTATCAAGAAAGCTATGCTTTCTGAAAGGGTAGTAGTATCTTTTTTCTGCCATAAAAGACTCAGTGGTACACAGGACACTGCAGGTGAGAAGGTTAAAAGAAAAAAAAAATCTAACCACAGTGATGAATACTGCCTTCATTTTTTGCTCTTGTTTTTTTTCTTTCTTCCCAGAAACATTCTCGCCAGCTGTTTTGCTGTCTCTCAGTACTCCAACAATGAGTGAATATCACCCCATGGTGCCAGATCTCAAAGGCAGAGTTAGGATTAACAGTGTTGTGATTAAGTGCCAGCTGAAGAGACGCAGCCACAAAACCAGACTCTGCGTCTGAGAGCTCATGATCCTGTTCAAGATGCCCCTGAGCACTGAAATCTTCACACTCTTCCCATCAGAGCCAGGAAAGGGATGGCACTTCCAGAAAGAACACAGAGTCACCCCTGGATGACGAAAAGGGTTTTGACATACACCTCTATTCTGGTACATGCATGGAAAACCTGTACATGAGAAATGCAGGTCAGATGAAGACCGGCAGGATAAGGATCACAGGCATGTGTAGTCATGGTATCTCATGCTCAATATGGAAAATATTCCACAGGCCAGTGCATTCTTCAAACAGTTTTTTGAAATAATTACAGTCAGCCCTCTTCCACTTCACACCCCCCATATTGCAGCTTCACATCTTAACGGCATGTGNTGGTATAGGAGACCCAACTGTATTACCATTCAGACCAGTATAATTTACAACAAGTTCAGTAATAAATAACTGGTTTCTCTTGTTGCGTCCTTTAGCCTCACCTATTTACCTGGAAAAGCAATTCAGTTAGTTTTACCTCCAGTGCTCCTCGCTGCCAGATTAAGGTTGCTATGGGGCACACAGTATTTGATAAAAATAATTACATCTACTGGCATATACATATGTGTTTGTTTTATGCTACAGAAATATCTCTAGGCTTTTCACAAGAAACTGGATATAGAAGTTACATATGGAAAAACCAGTACCTCTGAATGCCCTCCTCCCAAACTGTAAACAAAGCAGGAGACTTCTGTTTGTTTGAAAACACTTTCCCTAAGTGATAATCCTAATGGAAGAAAGGAAGTAATTTTGCTTACTCTTTGCCTTCAGGTGGCTCATTAACACATCTTCTATAAAAAAAGAGGATATGAGTCTCTCCTGACAACTTCATGAGGAGGTTAACCATCTTTGGGGAAGGATCCTGGCAGCAAAAGAGTGTAAACTCAATTCTCTGTTTTAATTTAGAATTTAATTTGCCAGCAAAACCAAAGTTCATAAAGAAGGCAAATTTTGACAAATTGCAACTGCCATGAGCTCTGCTAAGAGCAGGATGTAACACGAATGTGATTATTCAAGAGAACAAATTATAATCATTGCATCCAAACAAAAAATGCTTACATTAATAAGTTTATTCTATAGTTTGCCAACTCTTCAGGCTGGGTATTATGGAGAATTTGCTAACCCTACATCCACAAGATAAAATGATCTGCAGCACATCTGCAAGTCAGCAGGACAGGGTGACAGTTGTCCTGTTGAGTTTTTTGATTACAATTAGCCCTTTCTTTATAGCTAGAATATCTTAAATCTGAGCACACCTCTCAACAGGAAGTCTTTCCAAATCTCAGAAGCCTTGCTAACCCAAATCACGGTTGCTTATAAAAGTAGTAATTTATTTGTACAGCTAAAATAAAATACAGCACATGTACTAGGTATAAACTAAGAATGTCTGCTTCTTACTTCAGCTACATTATACTCATAAAAGTAAATGCTTAAAATAGACTATGTCTGGTGGATGGGAAGCATGGCAGAGTCTGCAGGGAAATGCATTACATTAGATACAAAGATATCAGTAAATAGGTGGAAATGTTCAAAGCCTAAAACATTTAGCAGACATTTAAGATTGGGATTTTCCTAGCTAACTTTATGAACTGTTCCCCATGACTCTCTTTTCAGCTGATGAGCAAAAACAAACCTCAGAATGAGATTCATTTGACGTCCTTAAGAGGAGAGGAGACACACTCTAGAAATGCCAACTTCCTTCTCTCCTATTTCCTGCTGAAGGATTACACACCCATACTTGCACACCCACACCACAGGTGCCTTGAGTTATAAACTGCTTGCCAGGCTGCTTCAGTAGGACCAGCACAGCATAGAGGCAATATGCAACCCAGCAATCCCGTTGCCAAAGCAGGAGAGATGAGTTCTGAAGTGGTTCTCGCAGCACTGGCTGCTCTTGGCATCACAAGCTCCATCATCACACCACACAAGACTTCACTGAGTTGTGAAAAATCATAGTAGTATCTTACTATGAACTGGTCTCTGCCTCCTGTAATTAAATGCACCTCTTGTCCTCTTCCCCATCTCTGTCTTCTTGGTGCTGGGGAAGAGGGAGGTCTTCTCATCACCTACTTTTGTGGAAAGATACAGTTATGGGAAGAGAACTCCATTCCTATTTCTGCTTTTACATTTCAATCACGAAAACACTGTTGTTGACTTGCATGAAAATTGGACTAAATCAGTCACAGTGAAAACACATGCGTTCTTCCATGTCCTCAAACACCAAATCAGATGTCATGCAGCAAGGAAAACACCTACTCAGAAACTAGCACTGTATCACATGAAAAAATTGCACTACACGTTTCCCTATGTATCTCCAAACTCTAGATGATAAAACAGACAAAGAGTTGCACAAATGGGAATAACACTTTTGTTCAGCACAGCCCCACACAGAAAAAGCACAAGTGATTCTGAAGAAGCAAAAAGCACAGCAGACGTAGTGAGGGTACAGCCATGGCCATAGAGGCCAGAACTGTAACATATCCAGGAGCACATGGTGGGCATTTCATTCTCTTTTAGATCCAGCTGCATTGGCTGAACAGGGTAGCTGCCCCTCACAGCTGCTCAGCAGCGGGTACTGCCAGGACCTTACCACCCCTATGGCAGAGCTCTAATCCTTTCGGTGCAAAGGCAGCCAGGTCATTATGAACTGACTTAACTCATCAGTTTCCACTCAGCTCTCAGATTTCACACTAATGTACATGAAGGACTTTCACACATTCATCTCCACGCTCTGCTGGCATGGGGCAATGGTCTCCAGCACAAGAGCAGGCGGGTGTTTACCACCTGCAGACGATCCACACTGCAGACAGACTCACTTCTCTTCTGCCCTTCAGCTCTCTGCTACCCTGCAATACGCTTGATCCTGCCTCACCAATGCAATGCAGTACTATGGCAAAAAGTCATACTCTACCCCCTCCCCATATTTAAAAAAAATTATTCTCTGCTTTGTTTTCTACTGGTTTAGTGATATGGATCACCAGCACCTAAGCACTGAAAGATGATACAATACTGCAAGCACCTGCAAAGACCAAACTCTACCCTCTCTCTAAGGACATTACACAGCTCACTGAGATAAATTATCCTGAAAATTTTAAGTAAATTATGCTGTAAATGGGTAAAAATTCTTCTGAATTTGCTCAGCATGATCAATTTTTTTTTTTCACTGTAAATCTATGTTAGACTGGTAATGGTACATGCTGCTCACAGAATGCTTTCTGAACACTCCAAGCAGACATGGCTCCTATTGTGCTTCTGGGCTACAGTTTATTATCTTGGTTTTTTTCTGCTTAATGCAGTTATTTTTTTGAGAGGACAGAAGAGAGTGAATGAGGATAAACTAGAGAAATAAACAGGAGCCAAAATCTCTCCCTGTCTACAACAAAAACACGTCACTAGCAACCACAAAGGATATTAAAATCAACAGATAAAGGTCAGATAAAACACAAGATAAGGTAGTGCGCACATTAATATCTCAGAGATGCTATTACAAGGTTAATCAGTTATGCTGGCAAGATTTAGGTTTGAGCTATTTGGTGCCTAAGAAATAAAATCAAAATAATTTATTTTTACTTTTTAATCAAAATGTAAATCAGCCATGAAATTACTACTTCATAAAATATTATCAATAGAATGCACTAAAATCGAAACCTTAAGAGTCATAGCTAACCCTAGGGATTTTTATACTAGTATGACTACTACTACACAGTATAGCTGCTCTAATGTAGAAAAGAAATCCAAACTTTTAACACAGATAAGCTTTCTACCAGCGGATGGCAAATAGAAGAGTGCTTTGTTTATTACATTTTTGCCCTCATTTAGTTACAGGGTCTTGTTTTGGCTGTTTTCAGGAATGCTACAGAACACTATGAACAAGAAGTTTCTTTACATTTTTGTCTGAGAAAAATTAGATATTCAGAATTTGCATTATGACTGATTCAGCAATTTATCTTAATTTTTGATCCTACTATACTTGTATGACTGAAAATTAGAATAAAAGAAAATTGCCTTTTTCACCTAAGGATTGGCTCCAGATTCTCTGTGACTGTTCAACACAAGGGTGGCTGATTCTTGAGGGAAATTATTTAGGTTCATGTCATTACAACACAACAAAGAAGAAAAGAAATTGGCAATATTCGTTCAGTAACCTTTGTTACTTTCACAGAAGTAACTCTTGAGAAAGATTTGCAGGCACAAACCAGAACACAAAGCTTTTCCCATGGCCACTCTTGAGCCTGCTCAACATAGTGAGGAGGTAAGTCTCAAGGAAAGGGTTAAGTCTAATTCGGATACATCAAAGAGAAAGTTACCATGAGTACAACTAAAGGAATATTTCAGCATTTAAGAGCCCAGTACACAGCTTAAGAAGAACTAGAACTCCACCTTTATCAAACTATTACCTCTGCTATGCATTATTCACACACCAAGAGTCTTAATTGCCCAGCCACTCTGCCAACTCCTTCCTCTCTGTTGAAATCAACCACACAAATCTGAAACTCCCGTTTTCAACAAAAGTCTACCAAAATGCACACTAGAAATATTAGTTGCCAAATGTTCAGTCTAAAGTTTCACGTTTCACTAATGACACATCTATACAGGTTCATCAGCCTGCTAGTATTGTTGTGCCTTGGCAACAGCAATCCCTCTTTTTCCAGCCTTCAGGAGAAACGCCTTCATCAGTTCATTGCTCTGCTGATTGTTTGTAGACATACGTGGGTGTATTGGCCTCTATCAGACAAAGAAAGTGCATAAGGAAATTGAGGTAAAGCTAAACTGAAAGAAAAACTTTCCCATGTAATACTGAAAACACTATTATTAACCCACTGGAATTAAAAATGCTGAAGTGCTGCTCCAGAACTGCATTTTCAAAGTGCAGTAAACTCGCATTGCAACTATTCACTTTAAAAGGTAATGCCTAACTTAACTTCAAAAACTTTTATCTTATGCCATTAAATAATTTTCTTTCTTTTTTTTCCCCCCACACTTGTATTACTGCTCCATTGTGGTTGATACACTACAGAAAATCAGGGAACAAGGTGGTTTGAAGCTAGCCCTGCAGATTGTAAGAGGGGAATCACGCTTAGTGTAGATTCAAAACAGAACGGAGAATTTTCTGAACCTCTCTGCTAAACATAGACTTGCTGAACCAACTGAACATTTTTCTGGGAACTTAGCTTTAGAACCAGAATGCTAGTGGCATGATGACTGGAACCCCAGCAAGCGCAGTGCTGTATCTAAGAGTGCAGGATATCTCCTCCATTGAAAAAGGCATTTCATAAAGTTAGATTTGATACTGCATCAACATCGAGAGAGGCAGATGGTAAGCTACATGAAAAGCAATGCCTCGTTCTTTAATAATACCTTTTCCTTGAAGATTTTAGAGTACTACACAAAAAGGAAAAAGTTCACACAACAGCATTAATTAACAACTCCTGCTTTAATTAAAGTGGTTTTTCCTTTACCTCATGAAATGAGAACTGAAGGTAGAGGGGGTAGTCATTGGTCTAATGGATCACAGAAAAGGAACCTTTGGCTTCACAATACTCTTAACCCATTTAGGCTCACATGTCTGTAGGTTGTGCTGCAGATCTGATCAAGGACTCATCCAACTTGGAAAAACACAGCCAAGTAAATGGAAAGAAAGAAGAGAAAGAAGAGAAAGAAGAGAAAGGAAGAAAGGAAGAAAGGAAGAAAGGAAGAAAGGAAGAAAGGAAGAAAGAAAGAAAAAGAAAGAAAGAAAGAAAGAAAGAAAGAAAGAAAGAAAGAAAGAAAGAAAGAAAGAAAGAAAGAAAGAAAGAAAGAAAGAAAGAAAGAAAGAAAGAAAGAAAGAAAGAAAGAAAGAAAGAAAGAAAGAAAGAAAGTCAAAACACGAAAGGAAAGAAAGAGCCAAAACATGAAAGAATACAGCAGGTGAAACATTCTAATGCTTTACGAAAGTGCAAGAAGATGGTCCTGTCTAGAGAAATTATTCTCATTTGCTCTGTCACATGAAAGGTTGGAAAAACAGCTTACAAGAAATCTTGAAATTGAGATGTTAAATTTCAAATAGTAAAAGATTATAAAATTGAAACTGACAGGACTTAAATGAAATGGTTCTGCTCCTTGTTGAGATGGTCTTTTAAAATGCCCATAGGACAGACTGCACAGGGTCATCTCAACGTCTAACAGAATCACATTTACTCTTCTATTTTGAAGAGTTTTTTAATTTGAGAAACAAAAAAAACCACAAATGCAAGGCCCACTAAGCCTACAGCCTAGAAATAACTGGTTTTTGCATGGTTTGTTGAGGGGGGAAGGTTTAACTAAGCTTTCAGAATGGTTCTGTACCCAGAATAGCCACTAGTATAGCTCTGCTAATGGAAGAGCTAGAATAAAAATGGGTGCTCAGGGCCTTTAGATATTAATTTTTTGAATAAAAGATGAAACCTCTTCTTACTACATTACTTACCACCACTAATATAAAGAGAGCTGAACGATAAACTAAAGGCAAATCCTGAACTGTCCAAGCAGAGATAAAGACTCTTTTCAATATGAGAATTCACAAATGGTTATAAATCACTATGGACTGAAAAAAGGCTTGAGTGAGTAAAATGCCTTCATTTGATTTTTTAAAAAAACCCGGGGGGGGGGGGGTGGTGGTGGTGGTTATCTGCTTAAGAATCCCCTTTTTTACGTCACACAAGGAATAAAGAAGTAATTACATTATATTTACACATTTATAAATGATGGTTGTTTTTTGTTAAGGATACTGGATCCCTTAATCCTTCCTTAATCTAATCAAACAAATTAGTAATAAACAAAGCACAAAGGGACACGGCAGCCCAAGGGAGACATTGCAAGCAAAATAAAGCAAGCCTCAGACTTCTCCCCAATTCAGTGATCCAGGACAGGCAGAAGAAAATCTATCACTCAATTCCAGTGGAAAAGGGGTGTAAAGGATATCCCTGTAAGCTTTTATTCAAAGGTATAGGACAAAAATTCATCCTAACACCATGCCTCAAGCTCCAGTGTCAGGCAGAGACAATTACAAAAAATTTGGATTCTAAAAAATGCCTTATTTTAATTTTTTTTTTTACTTTATGAGGGCATATAGTTATCAATTGAATTTACACATCTAGTAGCATTTGGTGCACCTGTGAAGCCAAGTGTTCAATAAGTGCTGAAAAAACTCCAAAATATTTGGGTCAGGAAACAGAAGTTAAAAAAAAAAATCCTCCCTCAGCAGTGTGACAAAAAAAAGAACAGTGAAATTGTTCAAGTAGCCTCATATTGCAAATGTTTCAGTTTTGGCTATTGACAGTTTATTACACAAACCCTTCCGTCAGCTTCCTAGCAGAAGGACTTACTAAATGAAAACATGCTTTAAGCCTTGGAGAAAAGATACAAGGACAGATTTTTCTCAAGTTGCCTTTGTGGTCACATCATGGCATTGTAAACCTCACAAGTAACACAGCAAGCCTCTATCACAGAATTCCAGTTTTCAAGGGAGAACAGGAAAGTGCTATGTTGCAAGAGGGGTTTCTGTCCTGGAAACGAAAAGCCTGGCTTCCCCAAACCATCAACCAGAGGCATCAGGAACTGGGCAAACCCCCACCTCTTTCTGAGCAAGCAGCCTTGACACTGATGAGCTTGGCACATATTAGCCACTATTAGGATTGCTACAGCTGCTAAGGGCTTTCAGTTTCTTTTTTTTTCCCCCACAGGAGAAAGCTTGTTTGTCCAGACAAAAATGAGCTCTGACAAGCTGCTTCTGAGCTTCTCTATTTAATATCCAGCTGAGCATATACTTCACATATTATTTTTTTCTATATAATTCCTGAGAGAGCAGACAGAGCTCAAATGCAACACCTTGTAAATCAGAAAGGTTTATCTTTCCTTGGAATTGGGTCAACCACAGCGGTTTAAAGCTGTTTCTTCATTTCACCGTCATCCAGCCACCAGCTTTGAACTTCTTGGTTCAAAACAAAGATATGAAGGCCAGGAGCGCCTTTCATGGCAACAGTGAAAAATCCAGTAAGAGCAAAAAATTGCTAGACATGGGCTTGGTTGGTAGTAGGCAACGGGAACTCTGACTGTCTGATAAGTATTCGCTTTTAAAAATGTCCATGAAAAATGAATATAAACATGGTCTCAACTCTTATAATCCTTGATCACGCAAGATTCCCAGAAATGTGATGATGTTCTGCTTTAATGGTAACCATAAAACAAAGAAAAAATGCCAAGATTCTGTGATCAGCCTATGCAGACTCTTTTTTTAAACTATATTTTACTGTGTCGTGATTAAACCTTTCCCTCTAAGTCTTCAGCTTTGAAATATGCTTTTATTTCTACATAAACTCAGATACAAACATAAGATAAAAATCCAGCTTTCCAACAACCAGAAACAAAACCTATCTTTTGGAATACAAGCTCCTAAAGCACTTATTTAGAACTACATGGCCACAAAACAACNAAAAAAAAAAAAGAGAAACAACAAGAAAAAAACCCCAACACCCAAGGGGTGATTGAATTCCTATCTTCTTTACTTAGTTGTTACAAAGTGGACAAACTTATAATTTCTTCATGAAATTGTTAACACTTTGGAAAAATACAAGCACTTTTTTTTGCGTGTGGAAAAGGAACCCATTGCTTCTAAATTAAGAAACAGTGGTGACAATTATTTACAGTCTCCACTTTACCTAGACTGTAGCAACTGGAGTGCTGAGTCATAAATTAAACTAGTGCTCTGACCTTTAAGGAACAACTGAGATCATAATAAACACGTTTTGCATTTTCACTCCGAGTCCAAGCAAAGGAAGTGTCATAGCTCCTTGAAAAGCCTCAGGGGATGCAGTTTCTTAAAGCACGCATAAAATTGATTAGCGTTTAGAGTAACTAAAAACATATGAAGAAGAGAACAGACTTCTTGAATTTTCACTCTTTCACCTCTCCTATATGCTTTAAGTTAGAAAACAACTGATAATGAAAATTAACCACGCATATGAAGAACCAACAAAAACACCCCAAACAACCAGTGAACAGCGTGGACAGTACATTAGTTATGTTCAGCCACCCAAGACCTGGGATCTCATTCCTCACCTAGAAACAATCATTTTAATGATGAATGTCCCATGAAGGTATCCTTAAAGATAAAAAATTCTGAGGACAGAAAAGTTAGGAACTACCTTGCTTCACCAAAGTTGCATATGGGAACTTTTTCCCACTGTGTGTCATATTGCTCATTTTCGCCTGTGATCTTCCTTCAGCCCAAACAAAACTAAACTCCTTCTCCAGAAATCCCTCAAACTCACTATGGGCCTTCTAAGATCTGAGGGCTCTGTCTGTATCAAGGGTCAGTATACTTGTATAGAAGCCTGTGTTCATGCATGCCATTCAACTCTTCATGTGTCAGCATGAACTCACACTTCTTTGTCTTTATCAGTTCAATTACCAATGTTGTGTTTCATTATACATAGTTACATAAGTATACAATCTATTCTAATGCAATTTATTGTTAAGCAGCATGTACTACAAGCTATGCTCTTCCTAAGTTTGCTCTACTACCAAACATATTTTATAACAAAGCGTTCTGTTTCGACTTGGCTGATATTAAGCCATGTTATGCTGTTAGCACTCCACCTGTGTGTCACCCAGTTGTAACAGTTTACAGGCAACTTTCAGTCAATGTATGTAAAAAAAATTCAGAAAACAAGATGCAAATGCTTTCTTGGAAGCCCTTCAGCATTGAGAAAAAAACTACTTCTTAGGCAAAAGCAGAAGGCTAGATGATTATTTAGTTAAATATATCAATGGGCTGGTTGACCCTAAAAAGGGGAAGGAGGGCACAGACCTGTTCCCTATTTATCTGTGAGCTGGTTCCGCTCACCAATCCAGAGAATTACTAGTTCTGAGCTGGCAAATGGAAACTGGTCCCAGAAGAGTGTGACGTGTGCTGGAGATGGCACAGGCAAAATGGCAAGAACACATACCCCACCCTCCAGGCAGCAGCCAGGGCTGTTTGCTCAGGAATGGAGATAAACAGCACCATGAAAGAATGTATTTCAATTGATACACAAAAAGATGTCCAAGCAGATGTCACAGCACAAGATGAACATCAATGTAACTCATTTTAGGTGCTTCTCTGGCCTTTCCACCTAGTTATCAGCTGGACCGTAGACTCCCAGGAACACAGATCATAAAGACACGAATGACAACAAGTATCAAATACTTGAGGTGTAAATAGCAATAACAAGAAACTGGAACAACACAATAAACATCAAATACTGCCACAGCTCTCTGTTTAACTAAACGCAAAACACGTTATTTACATTACGTAACTGAGTTATAAAGCACTTTCACTCTTGCTTGTGAATAAGAAATTGCAGTCTTGTACCTCTACAGTCTGAAATGCCTCTCAATGGCTTTAGCAAGCTCACGAAAAAGGTTCACTATTGTATCACATGTTGAATCATGTGCTGGCCCTGGCATGGTGTGTAAATGAACTCACTGACCTCTCTGGGTTTTCCCCTTTCTTTTCCCTGATCTTTAATGAGGATATCGAGCTCACAGGGAGTAGCAGGCAGGAGATTGCGCTGTACTTTCACAGTGGGAAAGAAGCCAAAATGCAGGCACAATGACTGGATTCAGCACTTTCAGGCAAAGTGGCAGAACTGCATACATCCTCCTCCGGGAAGAACGTTTTCCACCACCACTTTAACAGGAAATCGAGCTCAAAACCTATCCCTCATTCACTTTTCACACCTGGCTATTAAAGCTTTTCTCCCACAAGAAAGGCTTTCCTGTTACAGAAGCTTCCAAAATTGCCTAAGAAATATTTGCTTTGGTTTGTTATAGTGATTTCATGCTGTAATATTCTGAATATTACATCTGGTCTTAAATATTGGGCTTTTCCGCTGAACATTTTGGTAAAAATATGGTTACCTGCACATACTCAGAAAGTATTAGAGAAATAAAATCAGTCATTAAAACATGTATTCATATATTAAAACGTCTCAAAGTTCACAGTGTATTTGTTTTCTAGGTTAAAATGGATCCCACCTGACACAGACCATACATGCTTAATTCCGATTTTCTTCATGTTCCACCTACTCTTTCCTTAATTAGTCTCTTTTTAGCTGCTTATAACACAGACAAACTACTTTGTCAGAGTTTAAGTTCTCCTCTTTCCTCTCAAATCCAAAGCAGATTTCTCTGAGTAGACGACAGGAAATAAATTTAGATGTGTTCTATGTTCTCACATTCCATATGAACAAATACATACATCCTAAGGAGAAGCTGGCACATGCCTCTAGGGAGAAGCAGCACAAGATTCAGAGCTCACAAAGGAGCAGCCAGAAGCATCTTTAGGTCTTTTTACATGTGTTTCTGCTCTTGGGAACTACAGCAGCATCTGACAAAGCTCAATCAAACTTAAGAAAAGTGGACTTACTTCCTGCTTCTCTGGCCTTCCTCAAGCCCAGGCTAACATTTCAGTAACACTAATTTTATTTACTAATATTCCAGTGAAACCGAGAATCACTGTCATTTTCATTTTTTTATATGCCAAATTAAGGCTCGCAACAGAGAGCCTGCTGGGGATTTTATGGGAAGCCTGTGGAATAGGCCAAACGAAATCAGGAATGCAAAGAGCATTTTCAAAACAAAGCCTGTTTTTCCTCATCTAGTAGTCTTTGATTATGGTTCTTCCTTATACTACAAGACATCTGTGTGTCAAGAGTCAGCAGAGAAAGGGATGAGATTTTGACCACGTGACTGGCCTACAGCCAGCTCAGTGACATGGGCTACTGTGACACAGTGGCAGCACACGGGGTCATGGCATATGATCCTCTTCTGTCACTGGACAAACTGTGAAACTAGGAGGGCTTTGGCAGAGCTGAGATTCCATGCACTTAAATATAGGTTTGCCTAAAGAAAACACTCTGGCTCTGTGCTGTCACAGTTAGGTAGCCAGGCTGGCTGGCATCTTTCTTGACCACAAAATCAGGTTAACATTATCTTGAAAATTTTTACAAATATTTGCTAGACCATGGAATTTTCCATTTGCAATGTTATATTGTTGAGAAATTTGAGGTTATTGCCCAAAATCTTCGTGCCAGGCCACTAGCTCTTTCTTACCAGTTTAGAGAGGTTACAGAAAAGGTGTATTGATTCAGATAGCAATAATTTCTGTGCAGGTTAAAACAAAACAAAACAAGCATGTATAAGACCAAAGGGACATTAATCCTCACAGAAACTAGCAGCCCTTGGCTGGAAAAGAATAAACTTGCATTTTCTTACTCTTTCTCAAAACAGGGAGAGGGGAAAGAGGAGACGGAGGGCAGAGAGAGGATTAATCAAGATAATATTTGCTGATGTTTATATTCTAGAACAATGGCGAATAAAAATACATGAAGCTATATTACATGACTAAGATAGGAAGTAAATTGTAACTCAGCAGAATTACTGGAGCCACATCTCAGCCATCAGAGACACGGATACAAACACAAGAGATTATTTCAAATGAGGTCACTAGTGTTTCACTGTTATAGGGAAATAGGGGAAGCTAAGGAAGTAAAAACTAAAGACATTGTGTTGTTTGAAGATAGGTACCGTATTTTGACAAGTCTGAAGCAAGGCTGTCAAAAGAGGGAAGTTGTATATCCTGACAATAATGGACTCTGATTACCTTATAGATGAGGAGATTCTGGTCATGTTTGTTTTTATATGCGGCAAAAACTAACTTGCTGCTCATATTGCCCTAGTTTGAAGTTGCTTCTATAAAAACAAATATGACACAATGAAAAACTGCTAAAAGATTCACCGAGCTACGGAATGTCCTTCCTGCTCACCCTGGCTCACTTTTCACTTCGAAACGTAAAAGGAATGTCACGCATTTGTAAACTATGTCTGGGAGCGAAGCCTCGAGTATCATGAATAAAAACACTCAAGTTCTTCACTATACCAATAAAAATGCTACGTGACTTCTATTCAAGCACAAGCTCAGACGTTTCTAAATACAGATGGTATCCATCACATGAAGGAAGAACATTAATTACTGCATTTGACATCTTTCTTGGGAACTGCACCCCTCCTCACTGAGCAGAACAAAGTCTCTGGCATTCTAGAAGTTGCCAAGACTTTCTGGTTCTCTGTCCTCAATGCAATGCATATTCTCTATGGAAAGATGAAAACAAGAAAGGGAAAAATTTCTAAAACAACACTCTCTTCTGTATGCTACATCAATTGTTTTCCAGCTGAGTTTTTATTACCTAATCTTGCTGCAACCCTGTCTCCAGGCAATTATATATTGAAATACATATTGACATATTGTATACAATAAATATTTGTAAAAAACTGTTATGTGCAGGTTTGGCCACTTGCAGCAAGCTGTAACACTGTGCTACAAGACACCCAAACCTAACTGGGTCTGACTGACCTGTTGCTCTGGCCCGCTTGTATTTCCCAGCTCTAACCTGGCCCTGTAGAGAAAGAAGGTAAAAGTCCACACAACCCTGCTTATTTCTCCTGGAAGCAAACCTCAGCACCTGAGCTGTATGCTGGAGAGATCAAGTCTGCAACTGCTGTGGTGTGTACACTTTCTTCTAGCTATTCTATCACTTCACAAAAATTAAGTATGAAAGAACCAGCATTCTCAATTTACAGCAATGAGGTAAAAGATTACCATCTCACATTCCTTAGCTCACATACATAAGTTTTTTCTAGGCGTTCATGTCATGGTAAACTTGGAACCTGTTCCTCCATATAAAGTTACACTGTTTAAGACTGGTTTCTCCACTTATCATTCCAAGTATCTGTTTGCTTTACCATCAAGTATATGGCATGGCAAAAGTTGTCAAAAGTCGTCAGATTTCCAGGGTAGCCATGGGAATGAAAACATACCTATTTTCAAGTTAATACATACCAGCTACAGTTTTACCACAGTTTCTAAAAGATAGGATGCAGTTGGCCAAGGTCCAACACTTTGATAGCTTCAACTATGGCTACAGTCACCATCACCAGACTGAACAACACACAGGTATTTAAAAGCTGAGCACCCACCTCTTTTTTTATTCTCCTTGGTGTTTAAAAAGCAGCTTATTGTGTTTACAACTGTGCATCTGTGTATATGTATGACAATAGGAATTTTCAAAGCAGTCCAAAGTGAGAATGATGGATTGGTTTGATGTCTGTTAATTCATGGGTGTGCCCACACCAGTCCTGCAGTTCAGATCAGTGGCAAATCCCTCCATCTTTCCTGAGCTTTGCTTTGGATTGTGGAGCAGCCTTCTGAGCTCACACAATGGATTCTTTTCATATAAAGCTAAACCTGGTGCTCCAACTGTTAAAAGGCATTCACTCCACCATGACCACCCTACAACCCATCTTGAATAAAAGCCCACAATGCACAGAGCAGGACAAAATCTGTCACACCATCTTTTACTCCACAAAGTGCTCCTACCACATCACATTATTTGCTATTAGACGTGTCTGTGTCAAAAACATGTTCCCGTTCCTTGGAAGGTTTGTCTTCCATATGAACAATCTCACCTGCATCCTTTAATAGCCTCATTATTTCAGAAGGACATATGACTGCGGAAGGCCACAAAGGCAGAAAGACACACAAATTTTCCCATCTGTACAACAGTGTAGACACTTTGAAACAGACTGTGGCACAAGAAGGAAATCACCAAACTATGCTGCTCACAGTATGCATCAGTGGATGATCTGAGTTTGGTGTGCAGTGAACCTCCATACTTCACGAGGCTCTCAATGTGAATATGTATTAATAATGAAGTCCTTAGCCTACACCCGTAAGTGCTGGCACAGGTCTTCTCAACAGCATGTATATGCATTTTTGACATATTGGTTACTGGGGCTGTATCACACATGCCAAAGTACACTGACATCACATTCAACTCACCGCTACTTTGCAAGAAGCAAACCTTGATTTTCTGTAAGTTCTGAATTATGGTTTGTGAAACAGTTTCTAATTTTTATTATACCATGGAATCATTATGGTAATCAAAAGAAAATACTGGAAAAAGAACAAAATACAAAGAGAAGACTTAAACACATGAGGACTCAAAAGGCTTACTAGGAGTTGAAATGAGGCTGAGAGACCTGGAGACCCTCATGAAACGAGGTTCCATCCTCAGTCTCCCTGGATTATTTACTGATTCAAACAAAATGTGATTTATTTCCATTCACTGCTTCAACCTGCTTCTAAGTATCAGTCTACATTGTTGAAATTTATCATTCATATATTCAGACACACATATACGCCTGTCTACTGTGCATATTCTTTAAAATTTCTCACAAAGGATTCCTCTAATCTTTACTAAAATAATTAGATTCACTTACTGGCACTACTTAGGATATTCAAATTCTGACTACTAATTTTTAAAATGTCTTACTTTTTACCACCATAATCTCATCTTTACATAGGAATCAATCAAACACTAAAGTAATATGCAGTGCACTTCTTGAACTGAGTTGCTTCGAACACCAGCACAGATTAATAGACAAACAGAGCAAAAGACAAAGACGATGCCATCACGCAAGTGATGACAATGATAAAGCAATGGACTACTCAAGGTTTACCATTAATCTGACTTTCTTGCTTTTTTGGGGCACCCACTATAATCATAAAGCAATAGGTTGTCATGATGATCCTAACTGAAGCTACAAAAAGAGTGTAAGAAGAACCTTCTCAAGATCAAAAGTCAAAATGAATGAAGGCAATGACACACTAACAAAAAATAGTATGAGAACTGAAGCACAGACATTAATTGATGAGATTTCACACAGCTACCAGGGCTGCAGTGCAACTAGCACCAAAACATACCACATAGTGGAGAGATTAGAAAGCTAATGAAGAACAGGTAGCATGAGGAGACCGAGATATCTGAGAAGGCTCAAGTTTACACTGCCACAAGCATAAAGCTCTTTGCAGGGCATGTGTGTATTAAAGACAGAAACTGGACTGTGTAGTACGATATTCCTAGAAAAGACTTCTGGATTCTACTAGGGCAGATTCTATTACAAAAAGGGGACTGTAAAATGAGATGTTCTTACAACACTGATACATGTCGTACCAAGATGTTCCCTGGAAAGCTGGACAACATTCATGCCATAATTCATTATTTTTTTATAAGTTTGGGGACAGAATCTTCACAAAAAGGTACATTCTGTGCCTCATCCAAACTAGAAAAGGGACAAGCAGCTGAGGATTGCAGAACGGGTTATCTGGAGTCAGGCAATCCAGTTGAGGCATGTCCACCCAGGTCGGATGACACATCTATCTAAAAGGGAGCACAAGCAAGGCTGTTAGTTCATGGCTCTTGTCCTGAATTTACTGACAGGTGGCTAGAAATAATGTGCGGCCTATATTACTTTCCCAGTATAGTGGTGGGTGCCAGGACACAACTCCTAGAAGAGATTATGCAGCTGCTATAAAATCCGGGAGGGAACAGGCAGATATGGGTAGGATAACAACTTTTTCTTTGAGGTGGGTAGCTGGTGAGGTTAGAATAATTAGTAAAAGTGGATTTGATTGTGAAATTTTGTGATAGATATACAGACTACTATTTCTGTCTGCAAAAACCACCAGAGCTCACGCACACCGTATTTCCATTAAAATGACTAAGAGCGGGACTTTTCCACAGTGATGAGCTAATAAATGAATTCACTGCACATCATGGAATTAGCCTTGTGCTATGTTCCTGTACTTCCTGCATAGAATTATCCTTTTCCTCTTTGCTGTCATTGGATGAGGACCCTGTTGGACAAGTAATGCCACAGTGCCACAGCAAAAACTGTGGAGTTCAGTATGATCCACCTGACAAGAGGGAAACATACTTTCTCAGGGAAGCTGTGCACTACTTATTCTTGAGCCAGGCCCTGTAGGGCTGCTGTAAGATGTATGGGTCCCTTCCTCCCTCCCTCCCTTCCTCTTTTCTTTCTCTCTTCTTTCTCTTTTCTTTCTTTCCCTCTTTCTTTCTTTCCTCCTTCCTTACTTCCTTGTATTTGCAAAACATGCAGGTTCATGCTATAGGTTCAAAGAATACTGGCATTGTGATCAGAAGTAGTCTGCAGATCATTCACAGAATAATAGTTCTATAATAAACTGTAAAAGAGGGCTTCAAGCAGTTCTGTAGGCAGAGGTACAGAGCTGTGAATGAATATGCAAGAGTAGAAGAGATTTTACAAACATGTATTTCATTTATGATACTCTGGGACAGTGCATACATTGGAAATCATCCCAAAGTGCACACTTCATGTTCAACCCCCAAGAATATGTTAAAAAATGTACTGGGGGGAGGGGGGGGGGCGGGGAGGGAAGAGGGGGGAAGAACTTTGCCCCTTTGCCCCTATAATCTAATCACCAACATTGTATTTTAAGAGGTGGTACAGTTTGAAATGACTCCTCCCTCAATCTTTTTTCTGGCAGACATTAGCAGAAAACGGTATAAGACATTTTCTGCTCAGAACAAAAACCCATGAAAATGCATGGAGAATTACTTCTGAAGTGATTGCTAAAACAAGGGAGGACAAAACTCAAGCACCAAGCTTTTACGAATGTCTCATAATAGCAGCAATTAAACACCTGGCTACATTTCTGCTCCAGCAACTGGAGCTGCAGTCCCACCTCTGCAGAAGTGAGAAATACACCCAAGTAAGTGCCAACTGCATTTCAGTCTCAAATACTTTAGGATCTCCTGTCCTGAAGAACATTTTGAATGGCAGTGGTAGTAAACGCCTTCCTGCATGAACTCCTTAAGGCTCCTTTACAACAGCCCATTTACTGGGGAAACAGAGTGTCTGTATTTTAGCAAAACAACCTGTTTTCCAAGTTCTAAAAATAGAAAAGGAAAAAAAAATTAGAAGTGTCTGTCACTTTGAAAGCACTCACAAGCATTTCATCCTAAGCAACACAGCCTCCCCCCTTGCTAAAAATAAAACAGTACGTTACAGCAACATTTTTTGCTGGCTTCAGCCAAGGACTTGAAAACCTCCCCTCAGCCCAGACAGGCCGTAAGCTGTGAGTCAGCACTTCTCAGCATTGCTGGAAATTCCTCAGCTGAGCATCCACCCTGTAGCAGGAAGCTGCCTGTTCACTTTAGTCGGTACCAGGAAATGGATGGGGCGGTCACGGACCTCACCTGAGTTGAGAACACAGCTCAAGAAAATTTCATCAAAACTACCAAATGTTCCCCATCTCAACAGCTTCCCACACCACCACTGAATACAGTGCCCAGGAATAAACTCAGTAACTCCTCTGTCAGCACCCAACTACAACTTCGTGCAGTACATATTAAAGAGAAAAATATAAGATTAAAAAAAACCAAAAACATGTTTGCAGGTCTCTCTGGTGCAATTTCAATAGTATGGGTTCTCCTAGCCCAAATTCAGAGGCAGCTCTGCTCCAACAGCCACAGGCAGGATCTGTCCCCTGCTAAAAGAAGTACGAATCCATTCAAAAGAGCTATGTCCCACCAATTAAAAAAAGGGATCTCTGCTGCTTACAGAGAAAGCAATTCTTTCCCCTCCCAAGAGGATGAAGAAGCCATGGCTTTAGAGCCATGCCATGGTCGCAAATCCAAAGGAAACATGGTCACATTTCCATTCTCTCCCTCCAACAGACCTTGCTTCACACAGAAAACCTTACAAGCCATGTACAACAGAGCACCATGATGGGGGAAGGATCTCATGCCTCTCTGGGGGATGCCCCACATCCGCCTGTCTCTGTACAGAATATGGTGCTGGTGACTGTCTCCTTCCCACTGAGACACAGACCAGAAGTCCTCATGGAAGCTCTCAGCACTCAATACTCTCAAGTCTGTGCAACTGTCAAAGTAGAGACCCTACTCTTGAAATGGAGCTGTAACATGCACTCGGGTCCATCTAAGCAGTTGTTTCATAAGTACTGCCTGTGGTGAATGCAATTCCTTTATTACCCGCCTTAGATGGAGTATCCACTGTTGTTTTGCTTTAAACACAGGCTTTGACAGTGACATTAAAGAGGGAGAGTTAAGGCAATAGGAAGTACTTTGTGAACATCAGTAATTGCATGTTCTGACCTCTCCAGCTTACATCACACGTGTTATCCAACAACCACAAATCAAGAAGGAAAATGAATTTAAAGACTAATTTTCAGCAGAACATGTATGTTAAAACTAACAGAACAAGAAATGTTGACATGTCCCTGCTTGTTTCTTCCTTTAAGCCATTCTCCCAGAAAAACCTTGTCTTTTTTTTTAGCGAGCATTTGTATAAAGGAAGCTGCCTAAAGTTGGTTACAAAAAAAAAAGTATGTTTTTCTCAACTGTTTTTAAATACGGAGCAATGAGATTAAAGCAAGGCAGACAGCCAAATACCTCAGCCATCACAGTCATTAATAAACGCGTTTAACATTCGTGCAGCTTTCGAATGCAGAACATCTGGTTCCAATTCCCAATCTGGCTTTTAATAAAAGTGCCTCCCCCACAATACTTTTATTATAAAGTGTTCTTTTCCTCTGCGCGCTCTTCCCCCTCCCTTCTTTTTTTTCTTTTTGGAAGCGGCTGTTCCTTCCTTCTTGCTGGAAGCCACCTGACCACTGCCAGGAAGAGGAATGCAAAACATTCCCAGGAGCAGCTCCTGACGTCAGGACGGCAGCATTCCTCCTCCTCCTCCTCCTCCTCCTCCTCCCGCGGCTGAGCCCGGAAAATCCAGGCCTGGTCCCGCCGCCGGCCTCGTGCCCGCTCCTGGGATTTTCCTCCTCCTCCCACAAATGCTGAGCCAGAGTAAAGCTGGACAAGCGCCCTGACGTGGGCTCACGCTGCTCCAGAGCTCCTCCAGGTACCCCTTCTCCTTGCCCTCAAACAGGAGTCTCTGCTTTGGAAAGACTTCAAGCCCCCAACAGGCTTAAAGAAGCTTAGACGCTGACTGTCACGGTTCTTTCCTTTTACTTCTAATTTCCTCACTCGAAGGCAGGCGGCAGAAGGGTGCCAAGGAAAACAGGGACACACTGCTGCAGGACGGGTTGTTTTTTCGCTCTTGAGAACGCGCAGGAGAGACATGCCAGGCAGGCAGCCTGTGTGGAACACAGCTCTGGAACATGGATGTTCTCAGTTCACGTCTCTTTTCACACTCTATCTACTTTCTAACACAGAGTAGAATTTCAACTCTGCAACTTTCTAATCTCATTTATCAGAACACAATAAATGGCAGTATGTATTTTATTCTGTTCTTAAAGTAACTGTTAGCTAAAATTATACAAGAGATTTCTTGGTTGAATTGCAGTCCTCAAATTGAGTTTACTCCTGTTAATATGTTTAGTCCAGTTATTCTTATGTTTTTGGGACATACGTGTTTAAAATTCTATAAAAAGTTCTGACTGGAAAAAAAAATCTCAGCATATTTTAGTAAACAACTGTGTCAAAGCCAGTGAAGAGTAAAAAAAAATCCAGTAGTTTTTACTAGTTCCATGCTAAAACTGATAGTTTCCTGATTCCACCATGCCAAGGGAACAGGATGGTGAGCCAGGGAATATTAAAAAAAAAAAAAATAGTATGGAAACCCCTTATTTTCTAGAGGATGTGAAAAAAGAGCGCTTCAGGAAACACTTTGCCATTTCACGTGTCTCTAATTATTTAACAAGAAGTTTAAAATACATCATTTCATCGCTGAAAAACCAACAAAACCCTAATGTGTGGACATTAGTTTAATCATAGTTTTCCAGGGAATACAAAGGGAGCCAAAACTCATCCTGAATAGCTAAGGCATATGACTGGTGGTAGTGAAGTGTTTGCCCTATCAGTTCCCCCCAAATATTTACATAATAACTATAAATTTCCCAATGTTGACTGACCACAATGAAAAAATAAAGATCTGGACACACTAAGCAAGACAGTTGCACTTTAAATATTAATCATAATTAATAAGCTGTTATGGTTATACTGTCTGTCCAGCTGTAGTCCTAAGCATGAAGATCCAGATGAGTGCAAAACCTGCAGGTTCCAGTTCTTCAGCCCCTCACTCCATTTGTGGCAATTTAAGAAATAAAACAGGCTTGGCTTTTCTCCTAATGCAGGGACTTGTTACTAAAAGGTCAAACAAGTGTCTGCCCTCTGACCAACCTCATGCCATCCGCAACTTTTTTAAGGAAACCTGCTCTCTGAAGAACCACAGGGTAAGTAAACACACTGCTTTCCTGGTAAGAAGCCTGCAAATGTTGGTTACACCAGCTGGCCACATCTGACCAGCTAAAACCCCAAACAACCTTTTTTGCTCTCTTCTCCAGAGGTCAAGTGATGTATCATACAAAGTGGTATAGTTGAGAAAGTGACAATAACTCATTAATTTTATTCCATAAAACTTGATGGGGCCCTGGAAAAAACATTAAGTCAGCTTCCTGCAGCCATTGCATTGAGTGGCTCCTGAGAAACCTGAGCTGATTTGTACTTTTCTATACACAAACGCAAATTTAACAGAAGTTCAACAGACAGCCATTAGTATACATGACTATGAAAATGTAATACCTGTCTTCTTTTTGTTTTGCAACACAGGGAGAAAAAAAATTACAAGAGATTTCTACAGCTAAAAAACAGAAATAGAGAAGAAATGTAACAAAATGTAAAAAAAATATTATCTAAATAAAATACAGTCGTCCCTCTTGCACTTTGCGCCCCCCATATTGTGGCTTCAGATCTTAGTGGCATGATTTTTCAGCGATGAAGGAGGCCCCTTTTCACAGCTGCGCATGCGCAACCTGGCACGCATGAGTATTTAATTAGGCAGTCATGAATATTCAAACCCCACGCCGTGCTGCACGGACCCTGGGCACAGGGGTGCAGGGCAAATTTGCATATTAATGAGCTGCCAACCAACATGGAAGGTGGGCTTCGTGGGACCCGAATAAGCCCTTGCAGCCGTGATACAGGAGACACAACTGTAAAAGCAGTGGCTCAGTAGAACCAATTTCCTAAGCTAAATGGCAAAGAAAATGAAATATGGCCTTAGTATTTTCTGAAATGAAGCACAAGCTAAGGTCGCCTGTAGCCATTGAAGAATCCCATACACTTTTTGGTTCTTGACATTTTTTCTCCATTTTCTATTTGATACTACAGTGATCCCCTGGAATTCGCTGGGGGTCTGGGCAGGTCCCGCGAGTTATGAAATCCGTGAAGGTACCAAACCCATGAATATTCAACTACTCCCCACCTGTAGCCACACATCCACCACTAATAAGGTCTGGAGGGGCGGTCCTGGGAGTGTGGCTTGCACTGTAGCACCTCATTAAAGCGGAGGAAGCGCCCTTTGGTACTTCCTGGCCATGAAATCCGGGGTCCGGGACATTCTGCGCACGTGCGCGGTCTCACAACTCACTGGAAATCCAACCGCGATGACTTGAATACGTGGTTATGTGAGCCGCGAATATGTGGGGGATCACTGTACATGGAACGATAGATATACACAGGTTTTTTTAGCTATGTGCTAGGTATTTTTAAAGTTCTCCCTTTCTTCCTTCAGATTTTTTTTTTTAACTAATTTCATCTTATCAAAATGTAAATACATGAAAATCATGCTAGGTCACTTCTGAAAAGCAGACTTCAGAATTTCTGAAAGATGAACATTTGAAAATGTTTGACTACTTAATCCCTAGTATTGAAGTTTAGATGGGGATTAGAACAGCACAGTGTAAAGAAGTGATGAGAACTGGGGCGTGTTCCCAGCCTCCCTGAAGCTTAAATTCATTCTCTTCTCTTGTGCTTTAGGTGCTTATTCACTGTTCTTCTTTTATAATCAGAAATAACACTGGGATGCCAAAAGCATAAATGAAATCACAGTGAGAACTTCCTTCTGTGTACAGTATACAGAATTAACCTTCATGAGTGTTTCAGGTGACTGCTTCAAGAACCAGGCTCGTGAGCCTTGTCCCAAGCATGCACTGCCCTTCAGTCATGGCCAGCCTTCTCCTGACAAAATCTGGGAAGTGATTGGATCTGCACAGCTGAAGTGGACACTAGATTGGAAATTTAGCCTCAGAAGACTATAAATACTTTAATTAAGATTCTTTTTCATTAAAAATGTACACAGAGTGACTTAGTGATAAGTAAGCTGTTGTGGTTTTGCCGCACCAAATCTCTAAGTTCTAGAGGGAGAAGCATCTTTCTTTTCTTGAATTTAGAGAGAAGGAATTAATTAATAAGTAGCAAGGTTTATAAAACAATGGGCTCAGGGGAAAGGATATCACAAAATTGAGTTAATACCCAGCGATCAGGAAGAAAAATACATCCATTGTCTTTTCCTGGTTACTCTTCCATACCTTTCTTGCTCAGATTGCCATTTGAGTGGATAACTTTTTCTCCAAGACTAAAATTTCAGTTGATATCAGTAAGCTCTGTGACACTTAAAATACTGTTAACTTCAAAGGATCAGAAGCGAGGAAAAAAACCACTTAATTTCATAGGTTCACTTTTACATCTGGTAAGTGAAACAGCGCAGACACCAGCTGCTAATTATGTATAGCCCTGCCTAGAAAGGGCTAGGAGCAGAGCCTCCTCCTGAGATCCAAACTCTCCCTGAGGTTTTGGAAGGCCATCCTGAGAGAGGGTGTCAGTTTCTTCACAGCTCCTCACCTTCGCACATAACCTCCACAAATTCTGTTTTGAAGTCTGGCCATACTTTTTTGAAGTAAACTCCCTCTTCGCTCTGTTTTTTCTTTTCACGTGTCTCTGTTTTCTGTTGCTGGACCTGGCAGTGGAAGTGCTTGAACAACAGGAGTGGATCCAGAGCCCTGTTGCTGACTCAGATAGGAGAGCCCGTGCTCATCAGATTTTGCTGCTGCATTCCAGATTTCAGTACCTGAAAAAATTCAGATACTTATCTAAACCAAACTTCCTGAGGGTGAACTATCCCTAGCAGTAAGACAGTTTGAAGGCCAATATGCACTTGAGCAAGAGCCCATCAGTGTGCAGAAGACAGCAGCCAACTGCACTTAAAGCAGTGCCTACTACTACAAAACTTCAACGTTGTCTGCTTGGGTAAATTACCCAGTTGATTACCTTGGTATTCATGTTCACATTCAAAAAAAGGATATGCAGAGATGAGGTCAAATCATTACACTGTTCCATTAAAACCTTTATTTTAGGCAAATGCACTTCTTTTGTCATGCAAAATGGAACCATCTGCACATAAATTTGTAGAGCCATTTTGACAGTTAATTAATATAATTATATATTTATTAATATAATTATATCCTTAGTAAGCTGTTTACTGTTTTAGGCTCTAATAGCTATGAGGGCTCTTTAACAATACTGTGAAATCACAGGGAAGACTCTTCTTTCCCATTGGTTTGAAAAGAGAAAACAATTCTAAATGTGTTTATTTCCATGTTTTGTATTTGCATGTAGCATCTACTTCCTTTAATGTGAAAATTTTATGATCACAAAACTTTTGCCTCAGCCAAGTTATTATCACAACAGTGTGAGACTGCATTACTTAGCAGTGCTTAAAGAAAGTCCCAAGGTGAAGTATTTCACTTTCTTCTTAAAGCAGTAATAAGACTGTTACTGCAATTACTGCAAAAGAAATAATTACAAAAATTATGGTGGTAGTAACCCACTATATCTTAAATTGTTTCCTCTTTAGAGTTGAAGATTATTGTTTTCCAGTTTCAGTTTTGGAAAGCAAAATTCTCCCACACAGCACAGCAAAACAGAAAACTTTCACTGGCTTGACATTTGATTTGGAGAGACAGGATGTAGTAGATTCTGCCAAACTGCTCAAAATCCCAACTGGTTTCTGAAAGCCTGTCTTTTTTTTTTTTTTCCTAGTACTAAAGAGCCATTATCTGTGGTTCTCATGGACAACTGGACCATTTGTGCAATAGAGAGTGGTGGTAGCAAAGTATCCATACAGCAACAGATTTTGTACCCAGCAATCTTTGTTTAATAGAGACCAAAGCAGTACTAGAAACCTTCAGTGTCCATTTAATGCAACAAGCAGCATCCCCAGTCAGGAAGGGGGCAACACACACAACTTCACAGACTGACTATTTAAGGTTCAAAAGTTGCAAAGTATTAGGTACCTTAACTCTGCCTTCCTACCTAATGGAAAACAAACAAATAGACAAGAAGTCGAACAAGAATTGTTGTCTGTGTTGCAAATAAAGTTAAGTAGCAAGGTGGTGGATTGCAAGGTAATGTCATCCTATTGCTATCTGCTTACTGTAAAGTACATAAATATTTAATTTTTTTCCCATTTGACCTCCTAAATGAATCAAGGCTATTACACCTCGTCAGAGATGCTTGGTAAGGAACACAGAATAAAAGGTGAACCCAGTAATTAAATATGTTGAAAGGTTCCATGATAATTTAAAATCAATGATGAATTTACCAGAGCAGAATCGAGTCAAGGGGAAAAGAATGGGGTAACATAAACCAAAAACTTTTGTACTTCCCCTCAAGGGTGTAGAATTAGCATTAGACAGAATAAAATGTTAAAAATCACAAGCCACAAAAGTCTTTGAGAGGATCATTTGAGAAAGTTAAAAAGATCCAAGCAATGAGTTGAAATACGAAAAGAAAAACATCCCCACCAGACCTAGGAACAGGTCTGTTCGGTTAAAAAGTGTCATAGCCAGGAGGTAGCTCTTAACACAACTGTGGCATGCAGGGAAGTTGTTTCTCCCCTGGCAAGCTCAATTGAAAGCAGAGTTTGTAAATATCCCGGGGGAGGGGGCAGAAAATAACACTGGCTTTCAGAAACATTTACAAGTGTTTTGCAGAAATAAAACTTCACTTAAGGAGCTCAGATTCGCTCTACCGCGCTGTCAGTGGGCAAGTTCAAGGGCAGCCGGCACGAAGACGTGTTGCAGAGAAGCAAGTTGCGTGAGCAGTGCTGTGACTGCCTCATGTGCACCCCAGCATCCAGCACTGACAGCGCACCGAACTGTGCAGCAGTGACGGCGCACACACCCGAACAAACCCCCTCTTCTGCAGGCTCCCGCTTCAGGGACGTGACGCTCCGACGGCAGAAAAAGCCGTGGACAAACAAGCGCTGATGCGGTTGTGTGGGGAAACCCAGCCCGGCGGGACCGGCGTCACCTGTGCTCCGGCTGACAACATTGCCACCTTCCGCAGCCGCCGGGAAGGGCTCGGACCTGCGCCCGGGGCAGCCTTCCCTCCGCCGCGGCACTGCCCTGGAAACGCTCTTCGGGAAGGGGTTTTATCTACCACACCGCTACCCTGAAATATATTTTATTGTCGAGTACACGTGATGGAATGGGTGCGGAGTACAGCACAGGTCTGGTACAACCGAGGGGTGATGGATGAATGCAGCCCACTGAAGGGAAATGCAACCAAGCGAACGCGTTCTTCACCCCTGTGTGAAATGGAGTATTGGAAGCATCACCAGCGTGACTGCTCGTGTCACTTTCAAAATAGCTTAGGAAACTGAGGAAAGCCAAAGCAGAAGTTATGGGAAGGAGAGTCTCTCATTCCAGACTACAAAAAAACCCACTTTAGCATAGTGGTGAGTGTCCCTGTCGGGGTTCGATTCCCACCAGGGAGGCAGTGGTGCTGTTTAAGAGTTGGACTCGATGATCCTTGTGGCTCCCTGCCAACTCAGAATATTCTGTGATTCTGCGATTCTTAGTGCATTTGATTACCATGGTGCCCAGTTTCAGTCAAGAGTGGTAATAAACCACGTATACTACCCTGGCTTCCACATGTTCAAAATGGAGGCTTCACACATGTCAATATATTCATTTTAGATACATTTTTGCATCTGATGAGATGATACATTAAAAGGCTTGATTTTGTCTTGCCAGCTTTCTTCCCAATCATCCATAGTCCATGTATGGTTAATAAAGCAGTAGCATTATGATAGCTGTAAAACAAGCCACAACTAATAATAAATTCAATATATTAACTAATACATATAATCCACATTCTGGATGGAAAATGGCTCTACTTAGACATATCTAAAGTACATCAATGCAGCTGAGAATGTGGGATAGGAAAGGTCTTTTTAAGAAAAGCTTAAAAAAATCAACACTGCAACCAATAATACCTATATTACTTTAGAAAATAGGGTTTTAGAGTTTAATCTAAATAGGCACAGAAGAGCTTTACATGCAAGATTACATATATTTCTGAATCTCAGGCCTCTCCCAGGAAGGCAGTCTTCAATACACAGGGCTTTGCCTAAGAACAAGATTTGTGAAGACAGGTAAAGGATCCCAACCAATTAACTGGAACACACAGGAAGAGAACACTTTTACATGTAGTCTAATCTAAACAATAAAGAGATATAAAAGTTGCTCCCTCCTCCCCTTCCCCCATCCTAAAAAAGGTGTCATTTATGTTTAAGGTTGTGGAAATAACTTCTCCTCCTTGTTTTCTCCTCTAAGCTGAGCTGGGCTAAGGGCAATTTCAGAGTAACCAGTAAACCTAATAGGATTCCATTCCTTCCTGAGCAGCAGTCCTCAAAAAGCAGGAAATGGCATCCAAAGTGATCTGCAACCAAAGGCGATTCTCAAGACTTTGGCAGACTGTTGTAGAAGCTGATAATTACATTTGTTTTTAAAATGGATTTGGTTTTGAGTATAGCTAGCAAATAGCTCCCTGCTATGCAGCAAGATTCAAAAGTGAACTCCTAGAGTGAAATACTTCAAGGCAAAATTAAACAGTCACCTGATGCAGAACTTAAACTGTAAGCCAAAGGAGACTCCTAAAGTCAGATAAAATACTAGGCAATTTATTTGGGTTTGTGTAAGAGCAAGAAGGTAAGAATTACCTGTGAATATAATGATGAATTATCCTATTCCACATAAAGTCTTCAGATAATTTAAAGAACAATTATTATATCCACGTACTGTAAATCTGGGCTCCTTTAAGCCTACAAACCCTGTAAGTTCCAGCAACAGCCTATACCAATAAAATTTATCTCTTCCTCAATCTGTACATTCACAATGCATAAAGTAGTACCAGCCCTATTAAATTAATATTTATGACAAGCTCAGGGAACCAGAAGACAAGTGTTATTTGCTAAGGCACAAATGCAATGTACAAACCTCACATAGCTGCATTGCCCACTTCTAAAAAAATGAACCCCAGCTTGGAGGAGCAATTTGTTTTCTGGAAACACAAGAGACAGACATGCTGTGCCATGCTGGGAAGACAAATGAAAACACAAATACAATCAATGTTATTTATGGTTTAATACTGAATCTAAGGTGTTCACACGTTCAGTGCTTTCAGCTTGTGCACACAGCACTGTAGATATTCTGCCAGTTTTTTTTCAGAGTACCTATGATCCTCAATGTCTGTCCCAGCAATACCTCAGATATGGCAAAGGGAGTATTTCTTCAGAGCCTCAGTTCAAGTTACCAGGTATTAGCTGAAGATGCTGACAGACTTGGATTTGCACTAACAAATACGCTGTGAACAGCAGCACCAGCAAGGTGGACCTGCAGTCTCATGCCACCCAAGGCCATGGGCTATGGACAATGATTCCCAGGAAGGCATCAAAATAAAAACATCCACAGAAATGTTCTCTAGGCTTCTTTAACTCTCCTATTAAGCCAACAGATAACATTTCAGAAGTTCAAAAAGGTTAAAGGGAAAATACAACCAAAACAAAAAACCCCAACATACGCACAACGAGCTTCCTTTCCAAATACTGGCAAATATGATTTTTTTTTTTTTTTTTTTTTGAGTCACATCAGTGATTTGGCTTCCCAAACACACAGTGAATCTCTCAAAGGCAAAATTACTGGTTGCACCACTACGCTTCAAATGTTATGGACACTGTTCCAATATTTCTGCTGGGAGAAACTTGGTGTTCCAGAAAGCTGTACTGGGACAGTAACTAGAGAAGTATTTTTTCAGGACATCTCAGAAAGCTGTCAAAGCAGCCTACTAGTCAAGGAGAAGTACTGCATTGCAATCTGCACAGTTAATGTTGACTCTGGAGCCTGGTAGGAAGGGAAGCTTCATAAAACACACAAAGGACTGAACTGAATGTTTCACTGCTGAATCGTTTCATATACCAAAGTACATTCTTCTGCCAAAAATACATAAAACTACGGGCATTTTTTCCCATGAGCTTTTACTGAAAGAAAAGTAATCAACCTGCTAGAAGTAACAGCAAAATTTGTTCTCCCCCTCCAAGCCCCATGCCCCCACCCCCCAGGATAGCTGAGATGTTTTAAATACTGCATTTTGGGTAGGAACATTCCAAATCTTTCAAATATTTGTAAGCAACATTCCCCTTTTGAAATACTTGGGGTTTTAATTATTATTTCTGCTAGGAGTACAGTAATTAACTATTGCTTACCTACGCTTAAATATGACACTCAGGAGGAGGAGCCTGAGAAAGCATACCTTCATGTTGTGGGGAACCACCAGACAGGACAATTTGGCAAACTCACACTTTATCTGTCTCTTTGCCCACACAAAATTGCCTAGGAACACAAGCAACCTTAGCATGAAAATCTACTCTTGAAAAATATCCAGCTTATTCAAAGCCCGACTTAACTGCATACAGAACTGCACGTAAAAATCTTACTCTACATTATAGTAGCAAGTCACATTTGATAAATAAAGAGAATGGCACTAGGTTTGAAAATTGCTTCTCCATGGTGAGCTCTGGAAATACATTTTATTTCACAAAGTGAAAGTGCTGAACAGCAACAAGCAGAAACCATACTTTTTCAAAAGGTAAATTTAAAAAAAAAATAGCTGATTAAAGATAATCAAACATTTAAACAAACCCATTCACACACAATCACAATCAAAACTTGCTCTTTAGTGGTTAAACTACTGCAGGAATTTTGGCACATAGTCTTTTTACAAATTAAGTATTGTTTTACACGTCCCAAATGTGTTAGTCATAAACATTAGCAGAGGAATACAAATCACAACTTTTTAATAACCCTGCAGTAATTCTGAACTTGTTCATCTGAACTTATTTAGCTTGTTTTTCCTTCATGACTGGATAAAGCAGACTGCAGTGCCAGGTCTTGGCTCCATCAGTTGCTCATTAAACAAGATCTGGAATTTAGCATTGGATTGAATACACATGGGAACTCATGTGAAGCTGCTCATATATCATTGATATGTCTGTTGCTAACACAGAGTTTATCCAAGACCGTACATTTTTCGTTGACTTGAACAAAGCTGTTCACCATCCTCTGTTTTTGACGTCAGTGGACAACTACCCACTAACAGTATCTGTCACTACAAAATGCTTGGAATTTCCTCACTTATAAAAGCTGGAAAGTTTCAAGTACAGACTTTTCATCAAAAAACAAAACAAAACAAAGCAATATTAGATTTTTCAGGATAAGAATATTTTGTGAATATTATGATATAACATTTTCATTCTCACTGAATTTTTCCCCCAGTAATTTAAGAAACCAAACAAGCAGCATTGCTGATGATAAAGAATGGATGTTTGAAACCATAATTTTTCTTTTCTGTTCCTAAAAGCCATGGACTCAAATGTATGCTAATTCCTCAACATATAAGCACCACAGTGAGGTGATTCAGATTCTTCCTGTTAACTGGACACTACAATCATTCCAGTAGGATCCAAGTTGGACGGTATCTATTATTTAGCAAAAATATAGAAAAATACCAAGCATAAACCAGGCTATTCACATTCACTGCCTCTTTTCTTCAACTCCTTTATTCTTACAAGCAAAACAGCCTATACTGGAGAAAGTCATCCTGCTGGAGACTCCCTCCAGAGCACAGAATTTTCTCCTGGGAACACGCAATGCTCCTTTCAGGCAAGCTCCACGCAGGCTGCCAGGGTAGCCTGCAGTGCTTGTGTGAGGCAGGAGCACAACAGCCTGTTCCGAGTTCAGACACACATTGGTCAGGGAGATGCATCCTACCCCAGTGCAGACTTTTTGTGCTGACGACAACACATTTCAACCCCAATCTAAAAACCAAGCTGCTGCTTTGCAAACACACTACTCATTTCTAACCCTTCTGATTTGGCCAAAAGCAAATAAATGTATCAAGAAACCCCCGCACTTCATTGATACAATACAGTGGAAATTCCCCTTTTTCAGTGCATCAAGATACCATCAGCTATTAGGCCAGAGACAGGCAGTCATGTTTCAAAATCCGGTTTTAATCTTCTACAGTACACTATATCTACTATCTTGAGGCTCCCATCTTCCCCAAACCATATTTCCATTCTTTTCTCCATGGACAACCCCTTTCATAGAGAGCAGTTTTTTCACCTTTGTTCTTCAGGGTACTAGTATTCTGTGTATGGCATTCATATTGTACATCTATCCATCCCATAGTTATAAAAATAAGCACACCTTTCTCACTGTAAAAGTGTCATCATGGTTCTGTGTTTATTAGACATAGCCCACATCTGAAACACGAGGTATCTGTTGCTTCATATGGTTGTGCCAAATCACAGAAATGGCAGAAATGACTTGTACTCCTCTTGGAATCAAAGACGTGTAATTCTGTGGTTTTCTAATTATATCATCCACCTATGAAAGAACTTTACTATTCACTGATTTGTTACTAAGAAATTGTTTCACTGTATTTTGATTTTCTACATGCAAAGTAAACAAACACAAATACAGAAGACTCCCACTTATCTGCGGTGTGCATCTCCATGGTTTCAATACATCTCTACTCATTTTTCAGCGAAATGCGGTGCCGTGCGCAGGCACTGCCATGAAGGCAGGCAGCTCGTCATATGCAGATGAGCTCATGAATATGGAAATAAGTCCCACCCAGGAGCCACCTGGAGCGGCAAGGGGAGGGAGCTGGGAGCTGTGTGCTGCCCAGTCCAGTCCGTCTGGGATGTGTTTAATGTAAATATGTAATTTTGCACAGCTGGCATTGTTCTCCGCCGGGCTGCAGGAGAGGGCTGCCATTATCTGTGTTTGTGTGTGAGAGCGGGAGGCACCGTTCCTCCATCCCCCCAGGGCAGATGGGTGCCCACGCTGCACTGGGGCAGGGGCCTGCACTGAGTTGGGGTGGGCAGGCACCCACCCACGCCATGCTGCAGGTGGCTCAAGTTCTTGTTGTTCCCAATCACGAGCCAAGATGCCAGGGCCAGGGAAAAAAGTAAAAAATAAAAGGGAAAAAAAAGAGAAAAGTGTCAGTTTAAGCATCAGTTGAGGCGGCCTGGTCCCATCCCATCCCATTCCATCCCATCTCATCCCATCCCATTCCATCCCATCCCACTTTGGCAAAGGGAGGGAGCCAGAAGGAAGCCACGAGCAGTGGAGCCTGTCCCAGTCCCAGTCCTGGTCCCGGTCCCGTCTCATCCCACTTCAGTGAAGGGAGGGAGCCCAGAAGGGAGCCGTGAGTGGCGCGGTCTGGCCGCATCCTACCCCTGAGGGGGGCGGGGTGACAGGCTGGGCTTAATTCCATAGTCATGAGTTTGCTGTCTTTGCGAATTGTGGCCGTCACGTCCTGTTCCTAGATCCATGGACCCACAGTACCTGAAGGCTCACTGTAATATTCATGGCTTAAGTGCTTTAGTTCTAGAGACACAAAATAGCATATACCTGAGCAGCTCTACAGATACAACTGTTTCCTTTTACAGGAGGGAATAGGAAAAAAAAATCAAATTAAAAATTAGTAAAATCCTGAGGACTACCCTGTCAAAAAGACAAAGCAAGAGAAGCATTGAAGAAATTATATTAAAAGCATTCTAGGGACAACTTTCAGTTCATAGGAAGTGTATATATTCCTGTTCTCAAAAGACAACTAATCTGTTTCAAAGTGATTGCATTAGGAAAGGTATATCCTAGCAAAACAAAATACAAACTCTTTCAAAAAACCCTTCAGCTTCTTCTGAAAGGAGTTCCATTTTTCACAACTGCATGATCTCTGAGAAGCAATTCCAATCAGACGGTATGATCTGATCTTTGGCTTCAAGGCCATTCCCATATGTGATTTAGAACTAGTGCCCACACTGGCTTTACAGCTCTGAAGTTTTGTAGAATTTTATCTTCTGAGTGAGCATCATCCCCCTTATCAGGGTTTTCCCACTCTGCTATTGTTACATTCTTTCTTTGAAGATGTTAAGGCACAGCCAACATCTTTCTGATGAGAGGGATATGACTGCTCCTTTCCATCCATTTGAATATTTATATGTGTATATATATTTATAAATGCTTAGATTTCATGCAAGAAGATGGTGAATACTGATTAGCTGGACAAAACTGATCTATCAAGCATTCAAAGAAACTGTCTCTCTGTGGAGTAACAAGAGAAACTGGATGTATGGAAAAGATACTTTCACATGATCTTTCTTATGAAAGGTATTCCTTAAATACTTCCCTTGACTGGTAAGAGTAAGAGTGGTAAAAAGTCTCCATCTTCATCAAATGGAAGCCAAACACGCTTTAACATGAGCCATGCTAGCTCAAAACACCTCTTTCATGTTAGTTCCCTGTGTTGGTCCTGTTGTTACTCACCCATAAGACTATGCAATGTAAGACAGTGCATTATGTAAGACAATGCAAAAATCACAGTAGTACATCCATTTGTCATAAATCCTGTTGTTGAGTCAACAAAACAGCCTACAGCATACCCAGGATAATTCTAAAGTACAAGAATACCTAAATCCACAAAGCCAGATGGCTTCTTGTACATACACTTGCTCAGAGCTTGCACGTTTCTACAGCAACTTCCGTCACTGGCCTACATTAAAGGACTTTAGGCACAAGGTTTCATCCCTGTACATCAGCGGATCTGGAGCAATGTTTTGTAGGAGCTCTTCTTGGCAGTAAATAATTCAAACTCTTCTAAATCTCTTTCACTGAGACTGAATTTAGCGCTATGCAAATAGAAATGAAAAGTCCCCATTAAACACTTTCTCCAGGCAGTGGGACACTTTCAAAGCTGAGTAATTATGACTCCCCATGCTTTCACAGGTTAAGAGAAACTAAAGAACAACTTTGAAGTTGCTTGTTGATGTCACAGATTTAAGTATTTTATATACTTAACATACTGAGTTCCTAAAATAAACTGTCTCAGAAAAGTTGCACAGAGAGTAGTGGCTACCCAGCCAAGGATCCTTTCTTCTGCAGTGTTTACAGGAAGTGAAAGAACTTTCATACTGTCCCAACCTCCAGTTATTAACATCTAGTGAATTTCCTGAACTAGAGGCTTCATATTCATATTCAGTAGGTATGGGTTGATCTCTGTGCCTGTCCAAATCAAACATGAACTGTGGTTTAAGAACTATATTAATATCATGTATATCTAGTGGTTTAACTTCAGAATACAGGACAAGCATTTCAAAATTGTTAATTTAATGGCAAGGAAAAGAATTCTAATCAGCACCGTTTTCTTCAGGTTAATTTATCTTGAATATTCAACAGTTGGCATATCCATGAGCAGGAGGCAGGAGTATCTAAAGGAAACTATCTGTCCCCAAGCTTCGCTGTTAGCCGTAAAATGATCTTGAAGTCTCTAAAAATACCAACTCTTATCACTTTCTGTTAGGTATGGTAAATTATTTCTATAATTTTTAAAATTAAACAAATAGAAAAAACCCAAGTAAATTGAAGCCATAAAATCACCTCCAGTGAAACTGTAGAAGCCTTTGTTCTCATTCTCTCATGTCTTTGCAGTAACAGACAGTCTTTACTTTTTGCTGGATATGTATTTCTGCAAATTGAATAAAGACTTAGTAATCAATTTAATTAAACTCAGTAATATTTTTTTCTTTTTCCAACTGTTAAAAACACTTGGTGATTCAGATTCAGTTTGTAAAAAATCATGAGGTGCTCATTTCAAATCTTAATCCAAGAAATTGCTCAGGTACTGCAAAGACAACCAAAGGCAAGCCTACACAGGCAGAGACAGGCAGGGCTGAGTTCTTTTGCCTGCTGCGTTCCCAGCTGGCCAGACACAAACCAGCTCCAGTCCAAAACATGCAACCATCTTCATGGGATGTGTCCAAGTTAATCGACCTTATTTAGATACAACATAATATTCCATGCAGCCTCAAGATCAGAGCAGGCTCCTATCCGATGTCTCAAGTGACAGCTGAGCACTGTCCTCCACCACACACACTGGTTTGAAAGCATTTATCAACCTCTTTTTTTTTTTCTCTATAGCAAGTGACAATTCTCACATCAACTCCCTTTCTTTCAAGATGATAAAGATGTACCTTCAGACACTAGACCCAAAGAAATTAATATCTAGGTATAAAGAAATCTGGATTCAATCCTGCAAATTCTTGCCCTGACAAAAACCTCTGAAAGCCAGTGGGACGTCTCTCATGAGCAATGTCCAGGTTAGCAAGATTCTTAAAACCAGCCCACTGTCAGTATTTTATTTTTTTAAATTAAATTGCTTGTGTTGTATTGTTTGTTGTACTGAAGTTTCATGGGATTCTGTATACAAAAAAATACCAACAAGTATATCAACATATCTCTAAACATTGCTTCCTGAAGTACTTATGTAAGTCTGCTGTTTGAGATGTTCCACATACCAAGCCATGCACTGAGTTCACAGCACATACAAATACAGTTAGAAAAGCAGAGTCTAATTTTACAAAGGCTCGAAAATTATGCATTCAGATTTTGCTAAGAAGTCGTCACATACAGAAGCCAGCAGCCTGCGTATGTACATCTTACTCGCCTGGCTGCATAGTCAGAGAGCAAAAAGCCAAGTTAGAATGTAATTCTTGGGTTTTATTTTAAAGATAATGAGAAATTTTCCTCTTAGGACACTACAGCACCAGAAGCAGACCACTTACAAAACACCCCATCTCATCCTATTCTATCTTATCATACAAGTATCTCAAAATACAGGACAACGATGCACAGCATGCTATGTGTCCCAAACCCATGCAGGTCATTCAAGGATTTGCATTTACTTTTTTTTGTTCCCTTTTGCATCTGAGTGGTGATACTGATAAGATACGTAAATATGCTTGTTTCACCATGTCACAGTTGGATTTAGTTAATTTGTTTTTACACTAGTCACACATTTGAATTGACAGACAAACATTTTAACATGAATAGTGTTTGTTTTGAACCAGGGAACTACAAATTCAGTACTGAGTAACAGAAACATTTCAGCATTCAAAGCTCTCAAGTAAGAGTTTAAGAGAATAGAAGCTTGGAACTGTGATAGAGGAAACTTCCATTAAGTGTACAAGTCCAATTTCCAATTAATGTAAACTAAAAGTGCCAAATTATAATCTAAAACAAAACCATCCCTCCCCCGCCCCTCCCCGCCTCCAGTAGGTTTAGTTTAACAGTATCCAGCCCCACTTGTTTTGAAATCCGATTGAGTAAACAAAGAGACAACCGACATGAAAATAATTCCGAAACAATAGAAAGCAGGGCTAGAGATGAGGTATGATGCAGTTTTGTCACTATGTGTATTTAACTGATGTCTTTATGAAGTGCCTCAATAGCCATTTAGGTAAGGAAAGCAACTCAGATGTATCCCCTGTCCAAACATTCATGAAATAACCCTTTGCTTACATGAAAAGCAGATCCTACTAAAATTATAAAGAAAAATTAGAAAAACAAATAAAAGGTGGTATTTCTGGGAAGACAGCTATGAAATTTTCTCAAGAAATCTCAGTTTACATATACAGGAATGAGTTTTACATCCAGAACATCATAATATTTAAACAAATGAGAAGGCTACACGAGTACAGCTGAAGATGTTCATAGCCTGGAAAGGACTGTATCAGTGCAGACTTACATGAAACAAGCTGGGGTAGGCCAAGACTTACACATGCAAAGTATACTACAGTAACCATTCAGGAAGAGAAAAAAGGAGGGGAAAAAAAGCTTGAACCATACTCTAACAAAAAGTTTTTCTGGTACAGTAATCTTTGTGTGGCTTAAGGGCTACACAGAAAGACAAAGCAGCATAAATGCAATGACTTGTGGTTTAAACACAACAGAGGAAACCTGAAGAGAAAAACAGAACTAAGAAGTTTGTAAGACCGAGAAACCAGAAAACGGAGGCAAACAAAAGCAAATCTAAAGCATGAAAAGAAGCTTGTAGAACTAAAAGGTAAATAAGAACCAAACACCTTAGGGGTGGGGAGAAGTTAAAAAAAAAGGCAGTGACTTATCATCATATCAGACTAGAAATTAATATTAAACTGTACTTCCCTTCACTACTAATCTACTTACATCTAAACTATCAATAATTGTATCTGTAGTCATAATAAATCACAAATTAAGTATCTTCACTTAATTTTTTAATTGCCTCCAAAAAAGAGTTAAACACCATTTTAGAAGCAAAAATTACAAATTGGGGAACCCATAAAGATTTGCAGCTATCACTGAGGATAAAAACCACATACAGACTTGCAAAACAGGAAAAAGTGTTTTGCAAAAGGATATGGTCCGACACTAGAGGCAGCTGAACTCAGGTAATGAATGCTGAAATACATAAGAAAAATATTTCCTCTTTTATAATTTGGGTAGAGACTAGAGAAAAGTGGAGTAATATTTCCACTTCGAAGTTCCCTTGAATTTTTACAAAGAGTAGATCTTTCAACCTACAGGCACCAACAACCAGCTGCTTAAAATTCAGATAAGTAATCCAATTCAGTAAAAAAATCACAAATGTAGACCAAAAATTTTGAAGAATTCCAGAAAGAGTTGTGCTGAAAGGGTTTTCAGGGAACTGAAAACTGAATACTACACAGTTAATACAGACTTTTCCACTGAAATATTATACCCATACTCACAGCAACAGATGAGCATTCCTGAACTACTTTGCTTCCAGAAAGTATGCACTTTATTGGCCTTATCATTGGTAAGACATTGCTCAGGCCTTTCTAGGGCTCTAAACATGAAAATATTAACTGAAAACACAACTGAAGCCCTGAGCAACACTAGAGGCATTATGATACACATTCAGTTGTTATCTGAGCTTTCGAAGGTATCTGTCAAAGTCTCTCTAGCTGCCAGAGACAGATGACCACAAGACAGCCCTGCTTCTCCCTCACCCTCCAAGGTCTTTCCTACATCAACACAGCAGGAATTGTACCAACTCCATTCTGCGGTGCTACAGCAAGTGTGGCCCTTTCTTCCTACTCACCATGGGGGATAGATGTGGATGACATCCTGTGGTCTGCTCTTCAGGTGCGCAGCTGTCTCTCTTGTAAAGAGGACTTTGAGTATCGGTTCTTCTGCATTGATGGCAGCATCCTCGGGTGAAAGCGGAGCGGGAGACTGTTCCAGCTGCTGGCAGATGGCAACTTGTATTGTGCACTCCTCAAATATTTCTAAGATCTTCACAATTAAGACACCAGATTTATCTGGAAAATAAATTAAAATGGAAAATAAAAACGCAGAGTCTGGATTAGTAGAAATAAATGTTGGCACTCTAAAGATGTGCATCCCTCTGTTCTCTGCACATGTCCAATACAAAAAAATCCATCTATGAGTAGAATACATTACCTTTCCAACATAGCCAAAAGACCTATGTTAAGGTTTTGCAGCAGCTTTTATTTTCTTTGTAGATACTACTAACTGTGGAGGAAAAAACCCTGCCTGCACTTCTTCCAAACACCAATGGAACCACAAACACCCTACAAGAAGCCCTCTCCCACCACATTAAAACTTTTAAATGTTGCAATTCATCCGCTTTGTTCCACCTTTTTTATTAGATACTGCAAATAATACATTTATTTAAAACCAGAATAATCCCACTGTGTTAAAAGTGAAGTTGTATTTGACCTTTGTCAAAGCAGTTGTTGCAGACCAAGTTAAAAGAGGGCACAGCATCTAAAAGCTGATGACTCACATTTAGAGACAAATGTGGAGAAAGAGGGAGTAAGATAGATGCACTGCCTAAAAATAATTATTGCAAAACTGATCATCCATTTCACCAGCAGGCAATCAGGGCACAGAAGGCTCTCTTGTTTTAAAGCAACATGAACAGATACCAGCATCCCCACAGTTCAATTCTAAGCACTTTTGCCTATGCTGAAGAAGAAACAACTTTGCATTGAAATGAAATTACTTCTAGGTCTCTGTGCAGTCTGCACTGGGCAACAGCTACTCAGACAGACTTTGGTCTATGCTGTAAAACTGTGTAAGATTTATTCTCATTCTCACCTAGTCCCATGCAGATCTGCATTCTGGTCACTGAGGGGAGAATCAATGTTCACAGGTTATTCCAAGTTGGAAGGGACCCACAAGGATCATCTACTCCAACTCCCAAGCGAGCGTCCACCCAGGGATCGAACCCACAACCCCGGAGCCATGGGCACCACGCTCCATCCATCTGAGCCTCCCATCATCTAGACCATGTCACTGAGTTCCTCATCCAGTCTTTTCTTAAACACCTCCAGGGATGGTGACTCCACCACCTCCCTGGGCAGACCATTCCAATGAGAGATCACTCTCTGTGAAAAATGTTACCTCCTTGCCAAACAGTAAGTATTTTGTGGGGCAAGACTGGGTCCCAGAGGACAAGGGCAGCAGAACCCCAGTTCTACCTTTTTTGATTCACAAGTTGCCTTGGGAAAAACATAGCATCCCAAGAAAAACAGATGATACAAATTATTGTCTTCCCACAGCAAAGAAGACACAGGGGAGGAACAGTGAACGTGATACTGGAATTTAACAGTAGGGCTGTATAGTTATTTGTTTGTCTATTTTAAGGCTCATTTCACAACTGTGAATGTTTTTCCTTTGGAAAATAAACAAAAATATTTTCATTTGAGTTTATGAGAAACTTAAAAAAAAATTTAACCCAAGTCTCAAGAAATCCAAACCAAAGAAACTGGGCCCTAAAACCTTTCATATTTATTAAATTAAATTCTAGAAAAAATAAAATAAAGAAATTTGTCTCTGCCTTTATTAAATTTTATTAAATTTCATACCAAAACTGAAATAAAGCAATATTGAACTATAAAACAGCAATGTTCTCAAAACCACTTTCATGTGAACCAAATTTTCATCACACGCAACATGCTTCTGCAATGAGAAACTTTTTCACTGAACCAGGATTTCCCAGCAGGATGAAGGGTTCCACTAGACAGTCTAAGATGTACATTTTTGTACATTTTTGCTCAAGCCATTACAGCTTGACCACCTTTTCCAGATCTGAGAAGCAGGAGTAGGAGAACCAATCCCTTCTGCCAAGTCCTTTGAGACTCCCTGATGGAGAGAGAGGGTTGTCATCACTATTGCCCCTCACTGCTGTCACCTTCTCAGAGAAAGCTGCAAGACACTGCAGTGCCACTCCAAATGCTCACTCCACTGTGTTAATGTTTGTATATGTGCAAACTTTTGCCAAGGGTGAGTGCTGACTGGTTTTTTTATGCCTAAAGGGAAGGACTTAGAATATTCACACTTGAATTCTGTTTTGCCTGACTAGCTGCAGTTGTGGTCCTCTGTCAACCCCAAGTCATCTGGCATGCATAAGCAAATTCTCCCAACCACAAAAATTCTCATCCTTTAAAGTAACTGAGCACTTACCTCTGCCCTCTAGACATAGTGCACAATTTGCATTTGCATCCACTTTAAAAAACAAGTCACAGAAAATGCAGCTTCAATGTTGAAGTACTCCAACAGTTTATTAACAAAAGTATTAAGACAGGAGACCGTTACTTCTGAACTAGACATTTCTTACATGGAGAATTTTATGACAGTTCTTACCGGTCAGCAGCATAAATGTTACTCATCTGGTACAGCAGGTTGAAGACAATGAATGACAACCTAATAATGTTTTTCTTTTAAATACTTCTGTCTGTAAAAGAGTTAAAAATACTAGGTACATCAAGAACTATAACAATATGAAAGCTTCTTAAAGACATTGGAGTAAAAAAGTATCCTACTAAGGTACCAGAGCCTCTTGGAAAGGCTAAACTTGATGCAAACACTGGGAGCTGATACTAAATGAAGCAGAACGCTTCTACATTAAAAGCATCTCAATTTCAACAACTAGCCAAGTCTCACACTTGGCAGACATGCACATTCTGCAGAACCACAATCTATTTGTTTATTTAGATGCACAGAGATAGTTTAGTTTAATTACTCTGAAATTATTATTACTGCTGATGGTAGTGTTCTCTTGAACAATATAGCAGAGCATTTTGGATTGCTGGCAAGTGATGAAACACCAAAGTTCACAACCCCAGTTTGGTTTTAATTTACTTGGCTCTTGTATTGTTATGTCAATCAAAAATAAATCAAATATATGTAGCTGTACACTGAAGGGAGAATTTGTGGATAAGGAGATGGGCTGGATCACTGCAAATTCTACAGGTTCCAGAGAAGTTTACTTGTTTGTTTGACCATGTGAAAAACTCATTTTAAGGTTTTGCCTTGAATAACTGTTGTTGTGAAAACTTGAATGTTTTTACTTTGAATAACTCATAACAGTTCTTACTTTCTTGCTAAAGTCCTCATCCACTTAATTTAAATTGCAAAGGAGAATAAGAGCCCAAGAAATTCAAACGTGTAGATGTGCAGGTTTCATGGAAATACCTAGCAATCTTAAACAAGGAAGAATACCTTACAAGACATATTTGAAAAGGTGTAATCAATAACTGTGCTCCAATAGTGCCATTTCTACACTGCATATTCCTTCATTTCCCATTCTGCTGTCTAGAAGACTCATGAATTTCTTTCTTCAGGGCTAATTTTTAAGAAAATCAATGAACTCATACAGCTAATTGCAAAGCCACCAAAGCACAGAAGCAGATACTCAGAGAGGAAGGAACAAGTGATGGAAAAGGGGAGATGAGACAGGAAGGGACTGAGGAAAGATGGTTCTTTGCAGTGACAATCCAGACACGCTGGATTAAGCCAGCTTCAAAGAGTAGCCAGTTACTTCTTTTCCCCTGTGGTGCCCAGGCTGGACTGTCCTCATGAAAATCCTACAGCATACAGGAAGGAGAGACACGATGAAGTCACTGAACAGAGATACCAGTTGTTCCAGGTGTGTGGTCTGCAGGCACATTTGATACCAGAAACATATACATATTCTACAACTCCTGTCCAGATTCATCTTTTTTGAGCCTCAGTAACCACAATGGGCAGACAACACAATAGGATAACAAAGACATGTGTCAGGGCATACCTAGTGTTATCTTTCAGCTTCCAACTCCAGGCATAAAGCTATACACTGGAAGGATCCTGAGATAGAGAGAAGGAATAAGTACCTGCTGCCTGGATGCTTTCAGAAGTCTTCCACAGAAGCATCAATTTGAGGAGTCCTTAACAAAGCTTTTACGGAATCATACAACATCTTGAGTTGAAAGAGACTTATAAGGATCACCAAGTCAAATGCTCTCCTCCTCACAGGATCACCTAAGACTAAATCCTACAACAAAAGAGCCTCCTGCAAACGCGCCTTGAACTGACAGGTTTGGTGCTGTGAGAAGCCTGTTCTAGTGATCAACTACGATTTCAGTGAAGAACCTTCTCCAAATATTCAATCTAGTTCCTCTGCATCAGTGAAATGCTTGAGGAAGATAAAGATGGAAAACCAGATAGCTGCCTGATCAGTGTCAGACACAGGTGCATTTCTCAGCAAAGCCCTGGGTGCTCTGAGCTCGAGTGACAGAGGGTTGCTGCAGCTCAGCAGTCCTGGAACACAGCCTAGCAAGGACAGCTGCCCTTTACAGCATCTCTCCGTAGCCTTCACACAGAGTCAGCTGGGAAGTCAGAGAAAACATGCACTGACACAGGATCAAGGATCATTTGAAATATCTGGTCCTATGAATATAAACAGAGGGCTTATTCATCCCAGGGGCATGAAGTATAATTCAATCCCTGATACATAGGGCTCAAGGCATCACAAAGGAAGATAGAAAGGCACTGATAAATCTGGCTATGAATTTTGAAGAAATACAGAGAACCCCCACATATTTGCAGTTCGCATATTTAATTAGTGAGTTATGCAACCACGTGTATGTGCAGAACATTCTGGACCTCAGATTCTGTGGCCAGGAAGCACCAAAAGGCGCTTCCTCCACTTTCATGAGGTGCTACAGTGCGAGCCACGCTCCCAAGACTGCTCTCCAGACATAATTAGCAGAAGGTATGTGGCTACAGGCAGGGGGTAATTGAATATTCATGGATTTGGCATCTTCACACATCTCATAACTCGCAGGACCTGCCCAGATCTGTCCCCCTAGGACTTCCGGAGGGTGCACATGTCTCCTCTAAAGAAAACCATTTAAAAGAAAGGGAAATAAGCCATCAGGGCCTGTAATGCTCCCTCACGTCTAACAGAATTTTCCATAAGAAGAAAAACCTTCACAAAGAAATGCCGTAAGATGCTGGCTACTAATGAATTGAAATGTTGGTCATAGAAGGGCTGGAGTACAAGAGGTACCAGTCATGATCCAAGTTAGCTACATCACTCTTTGCAGAACACTGCTGTGGTAAGTGCCACCCATTGAAAGACAACAGACAGAAATCCTTGCTAGATGGACCATGATCAAGCTAATTAGTTCCTCCAGATTTCACAAGCAGTCTAGAATGAGTGAAACCAGCAGGAGCGACTGATTGGTGGGAAGAACAAGCCATTTAAGCCGGGAAGCAACTCAGGGGAAGCCTTCCTATGACTGGCAAGAACCTCTGTCACTTCTTAGACAAAAACCAAGAAGCTCTGACAAAGATGATGAAATCTTGATCCAAACTTATGGAAATGGAACATCAACCTCTCAGTGATATTGTTAGCAGAACCTTTGAAATCAAAGGGAAAGGTATTTTTGGCAATGATAGAACAAACCTGGCAATAATCTTGGGTATAATTTCCAAAAAAGCCTGATGCTTCATAATTGTGTGAACAAAGCAGGTCTACATTGTATGCGTGGGTTCAGGAAAACAACCTTTTTTGGCAGGACAAGAAAATTTGTTAAGAACTACTGAGAACACAGACAGTAATTCTGGTTCAGAAAGTCCCTGAGTCAGAGATTTTGGGGAGAATCTACTGGGAAAATATCAAGTGCTAAATAATCCCTCAGTTCTTTGCAGCTCAAATTTTGCAGCTTCAATTCTTTGCAGTTTTTATGCCCTCACGAAGACATCTTTGTCTTCCCTCAGTCGATCACAGTGTTTTTCTGTGTCACATGAGCATGGGACGCCCATGCATGCACAGTAAGTGCCTTTACTGCACCGTAAGTGCCTTTACTGCACCAGGGGGCAGGACCAGCCCGGGCTTGGGGGGCAGCGCCTCTCACTCGCTCGGGGATCACCCAGAGTTCCCTCTCTTATGTGTGTTGCAAAGGTTAAATCATGGGGAAGCTTTATAACACAGCGTCAACAGTTTATTACAGCTGCTCACCCTGGGGCCGTGGAGGGATGGGGCCTCAGTGGAGTGCTGTACTAGAGTCCTGGGGCTGCCCTGTGCTGCCATCTGGCACAGCCCCACATCACCGCAGTTGCCCAGTGCAGCCCCGCGTGCAGCGGGAGGTCACAGGGGAATGGGAGCCTCCCTGTGGTGCAGTGGCAGTGACACCACTCCACTCCCCTGTCCCTGTCCACCATGCCAGGGAGGTGCAGAGAAGAGTCCCTTCATTCCCCTGTCCCATCACACAGCCTGGCACTCAAGGGTTGAGGGTGCAAGGTGATGGGTGTGGTTTATTTGTATATGTATAAATGGCTTTGTGGATTTCAGCTATCACAGGACTCTTCTAGTCCCAGATCTCCGCAAAAATTGAGGCATTACTGTATCATTTTTCCTAGGCATTTTGGTAGCTTTTGTCACTGCCAGAAATAGGATCCTAGGCTAGAGGAACTTTTGGTTTAATCGATCTGCTCTGACATCTATANCTGCTCTGACATCTGTAGTCAATTATAGTAATCTCTCACTTCGCGGTTCACCATTTGCAGGTTCAATACATTGCGGGGTTTTTATCCCCGTGTCTTTACCGCTACTTTGTCGATTTCACTTATCGCATCATCTTTCTGGAACCATCCCCCCCGCGATATTTGCGGGATAACTGTGTTTAATCCTAGGTGTTCTCTGGGATGTTGATCTCTCACTCCAATTTGCAACCCAGACATGAAGTAGTTCAATTAAACCACAAAGATAACTCAAGTGCCTGGGAGACAAATGAACAAATTTCACAGCAAATGCATCAGTTTCCTTGGGCAATTATATTCATTTCTGTTTATTATTTCAGTGCACAGGGGGATGCTGCCCTTCAGTCCTATACCATGTCACATACATTAAAAAACATTAAAACATGTTTTAACACAGTCCTTTGAAGATGTTCTACATTACTCTGAATTCCAAGAGGGTTAAAAAGAAACCAAAAGAATTAACATTCACCAGTCCTTTGGAGATCATGGACCCTGAGGTCTTGAGCTTTTTGAAGACTTCAGCATGACTCTGTAGTCTCTGGCAGACTGAATGCCCTTTATCTTCAGCCCTAACATAATAGCTTCACAGCAGACACATATATTAAAGCCACATCAACACTGAAAGTACACTGTCATGAATGATGCACTAGTCATGCCAAGGGCAGCCTAGGAGGGAGGCTAAGATGATAGCCCAGCCTGCTTTGACTCTTGACAACCAAAGGAGAAGTTTGGAGAGATGGAAAGGAAAAACATCAAGGAGCACAATTTAAAAAAACACATGTTCAGACATTCTGGCTTCAGTGCCTGAAATACAACTCTAAAATTTGTTTTAATAAGTCTGTAACTACCAATAAGGAAGACAAATGAGGAGAAAAATATAGAAATTACGATCTCTTGGGAACCACATAGTTTATGTTTCTCTTGCGACACAGTGACAGAAAGCTGAACACATTGCAAGGAGAGGATCCACAGAGCTTGATGTATGGAAATGCATCAGATGCCAATATCAGCAAGACCACATGCGTTTCACCTCACTCAAGTGAATTTTGCTACAAGACTACTATTCAAGTGTTCCAAAAGAGCACCTGTAGCTTTAAATGGAAAGTTCTCAAAGGGAACAAACTCTCTTTATAGTCAGTCCATAGAACTCCAGCAGCAGAGCAGTCCCTATGAGACCTACAGGGCGAGAAAAGCGTTTCAGGACAGCAAACTGAATCTCACATTATTTGAATGTGTTAGCTGGGATAATCAGTGCACCTCCATGAAGATCAGCTCAGCAGAAGTAACAAAATCCCATCAACAAGACCAAAACAATATCAAGTTGACTCTATTACAGTGGGTACTCCTGAGTTTTTCAATTTCCCATTCTTCCATGAAAATTTAAAAATCTTGCAATGTTGAGAGAATACATTTCACCCACAAGGCTGCTGTGCCCATCTGAATGTAACTAAAAGTAATAATTATACATGACACAAGGGAGAAATAAGTTTTTATAAAGCCACTGTAGCAATGCAGAAAACAGTGAACTACAAGCACAGAGACCAGAAGAGTATGGCTCTGTTCCACTCCAGAAAAAAAAAAATAGTCACATGCAAGCATGCGAAAGAGCAGATTGGAAATTATTATTATTATGATATTGAAAAGTCTTTAGTACAAATAAGGAACATACACACACCTACCAGCAAATAAACATGTGAACTATCATGCAAAGCAAGAATGACAAAATAATGACAAAATAACAGAAAAACAAGACAAACTCATATGGAAACCCAAGAGAGGAAGAGGAGATTGCTTGAAGCCATGTTAATGTTTGAAAAACTCATAACAAATACAGTGATCCTCCGCATATCTGCGACCTGTAATTTGAGGGATCCGAATAGTCACTGTTGATTTTCCAGCGAGTTGTGGGACCTGGAGCATGCGCAGAATGCACAGAACCTACCGCGAACCCAGTCTGCTCATGAATATGTAAATTGGCCCCAGCTGGGAGCCACCGCGGCACAACCGGGACCCATTTAGTGTAAATGTGTAGGTTTGCACAGCTGGTATTGTCCTCCGCTGGGCTGCAAGATGGGGACACGGGGCTGCCATTGTGTGTCTGTGTGTGAGAGCGGGAGGCACCTTCCCCCATCCCCCGGGGGCTGGTGCCCTGCCAGGGCGGGCAGGCACCTGCACCATGCCGAGCCGGGACAGGCAGGAAGGAGAACCGCTGTCATCACTCTGGAGCTAGGGAAGCTGCTGGAGTGGTTACAAGTGGACGCCACGGAGACAACGGGGGCCCTTGGGGTGTTTGCATGGTTGGCATTGTTCTCTGCCAGGCTGCAGGAGGGTGCCCACATTGTGTGTGTCTGTGTGGGAGCATGAGGCAACTTCCCCCCCCCAACCCAGCGGCCCCCGCAGATCCCCCTGCGATGCCCTTTGTTGCTGGGGTAGCGAAGGGAAGGGTGGCCCCGCAGTTCCTGCCTCCTGCACCCACAGGGCAGCACCCGTGCTTCCTCTGCGCCACCCTGGCAGCACTACCCTGCTCCATGTGTCCAGCGCTGGCCCATATGAGGTAGCCAAGTTCACAGAATGAAAAACCTTAAAAGAAATAAAAACAAACCCCCAAAATGCTGGCCACCAGTTCCCAATCAGAGCTGCACAAGTTTATGTGAATGTGAGGCAGCTGCCACAGGACCAGCTCCTCCCGACATAGGAGGGAAGTAGCAGCAGCCCTGGTGCTGTGCAGGGAGTGGGGCATGCGGGCATGACAGGGCACATGGTTGAGCTGTTGCTGTTCCCCAGCTCAGAGAACACATCGCAGCCTGTGTCACATCACCTGCAACAGTGCTCAGGTTGCCCCACAACCGACCCTGGTGAGGGCGTGCGAGTGCACCCAGTGACAGGAGAGGGGAAGAGCTGGGCCAAGCTGAGCCCGGCCCCCCGCCCTCCCTCCCTGCCTGCTAGAAATGCAGCCATTTTCTGCCTGCCCACACAAAATCTCTTCCAGGAATGCACAGTGGATACATAAACTTTCACAATGGAACAGGGAACCTTCTAACAGAAACTCTTGAGAGCATTACCACAGCCCGTCCACGTCTGCTGCTGTCCCACCTCCCTCTGTCTCCCATTGGCCACCCAGGCACTGCTGTGCGATCACAGAAACACCCCCTAGAGGTCATTAGTGGAGGGAGCATGGCTATGGGCAGGGCCTAATTGAATATTCATGAGTTCGGTATCCTGCCAGATTCCATGACTCGCTGGACCTGCACAGACTCCCGACGAGTTCCGGAGGTTGACTGTAGTTGTTTTGTGCAAAAAACAGTCAAGACAACCTGTATTTATTCTTACCAGCTAAAGAGTCACAATTCTTGATCTTAATGATATCTGAATGATACAGGGAAAAGAACAGAGAGTTTTAAGAAAACCAAATGACTGTTACTTTTGCTCAAAGAGCTATCAACGAAATCATGCATATGGACTGCAGTTCAGAAGCAAATTTGTACTGTACCTGACTATTTCGTTGACATTTCTGCAAAGCATGGTTGAGAAGTTAAATTATACTTTCTCTTAAATGGCAAATTCTTTAAAAATATGCACCACAAGAAATACAAGTTTTGCACTCAAGTAAAATTTCTACTACAGTGAATCCCCGGTGCATTGCAACCTCTGCATTACGACCCCGCCCATTTGCGAGGCAATTTTCTCGCAGTTTTGATTCAACCATTTGGGAGTTTAGCCGGCTGACGCATGCGCAGTGGCTGTGCTCTGAAAGTACAAAGAATTGTGGGCAATTAGTGCTGGGAATAGTACTCACTGCACTAAGAGTGAGAGTAATTTTCTGTCTTTGATTTAGATTAATAGGTCAGATACACATAAAGGAATTATAAAGGACACAAAGAAAACTCCACTTTATGCCTTGTCTAATAAAGCAAACTACCAACACACTTCCAAATCGTCTCCCTCAGTTATTTTTTCAAAGGCATTATTTCATCCCACCATCATTTAACTTCAAATTGTCGAATCTGGGTTCCAGAACTGCAGTTACTTGACACCCCCCTGAGACAGCACATACTATCTGCATTGGAAGGATAGCCAACCCGTTTTGGGTTCAAGCCACAAAGTTTTACTTTCATTCTCAAGTGTAAAAAGTATAAAATGTCAAATTACAGGCATAAATCAAAACAAACACATTCTTTTGCTTGGCACTCCATTATTGTTCTTCCTCCTGGCAGATGCAGGCATAATAAACTCAGTAAGCAGGTAGATTACAAGCGTCTGCTTGGTATCCAAAGTCAATGCTGAAATCCAGGTGAAGATTACAACGTTTTCACAGCCTGTACAAAACCGTCTGTTTGCTGTTCTGATCTATAGACGTTATTCTTCCTGGGCTGGTAAATTCTGAAGCCATTCAACAAGATTTTTCTCAAAAACATATTAAGTCTCGCAGGCATGATGGCTTCTTACCACATTTATATTAATTTTTAAAAGGCTGCTGAATTTAGCTGTGCTTTAAAGACTATACATTTATAAGAACATATGTAAGCTTCTTAAAGTGACTATGTGTGTCATCGTTGTTTCTCATAAGAAAACAGAAACAATACAAGGAATTCTTGTTTGAAAAAGACAAGTTTACATTTGATTTTTTGCTTCCCAATTCTGTAAGAAGTTCAGACCAAAAAAAAAAAAAGGAAAATAAGGAACAACTAGCAAAACTCAGACTTCTGTGTTTTTTAGAAGAATTTTACACACTGAAGGAAACCCTCTTACGGGTTATCCCTGTTTTCATCCATGTGCAAGTTTCATGTGGGTTTTTTCCCCTCTCTCTCTCTCTTTCAGCTGTCCAGATCTCCTCTTTCCCCAAACAGGAAACTTCATGGGGAAATTGCAGTACTGCATACATAAAAAAATTTGTGCAAGGGCTGGTGTAGACCATTTGCAAGAGTATTCTCAAATATCAGCTTGGCTGATCATAGATGTGCTGTTATGTGGACTGCACCTCAGCCGGCCTTTGACATCTTGTGAAGAAAAGAAAAACCATCACCTGGAAGAAATGCATATCCTTAGTGAGTGCCTATCCCAACACAGGGACAGGCTGCTGAATGCAATTTTGACCCCAAAATGTAAAAATCAGAGAAAGCATGAGGATTTCTTGTACCCTGCAGAATGATTCAGCCAAAAGTGAGACCCCATGCATTGTGCAGAAACAAAAAAGTGCATGCTGAAAGGAGGTGCTCTCTTTTGGGCAGTGATTCATCCCAGTGATCAAGAGGCAGCCAAACCACAATGGTTACTTACAGAAAGGGGTCAGGGAGCTAAAATACAGGAATTTTTAAAAAATAAAGCCAAAAACTAGGGAGTTTTGGATAACAGGGAGATTGATACAGCCTAAAAGTAAGCAACAGCAAAACAAAGGCATAAAATTCTGCAACATGAAATCCCTTATGGGGGGGAATGGCCTGCCCTTCTGGAAACATTTTTCCTTAAATCTCAAATATAAGGCTGACTTCAAACTGATTTCATTAGAAGTTGTTCCCCTTTGCTTTAGAAGTGAACTTCTGGTCTGCATGCCTATGGGATATCAAAAAATGACGTGACAGCTCTCCCAGCAACTACATTACTTCAATCCTTCAATCTTCAGCATCCTTTAGGAACTCAAATGAGTTTGTAATTTGAGTTCTTTCCTCCCAGAAACAGTCCTGGAAACAATGTTCTTTAGAAATATTACTAGGCAAAACAGAAGGGAAACAAAATTTAAGAAGAATCTCAGATTAGCGAGACACCCTTAGCTTGAACCTAAGGAGATGAAAGCTTAAAGTGGTATGCATTTGCTGTGCTGACACTTCACATTCCAGACTAGAAACAATTAGAAGGTTATCTAGTTGCATTGCTAAAATTTCAACCATTCTGGCTGATGTTCTCCAAACCAAACACCAATTTTGTTTTGGTGACACAAAACAGTATGGCCATTCTAAGAATACAATGATCAAAAGTAAACTTTGCCCTAGATGAAAAAGTACCACCAAAACATTATCACAGCTGTTTTAAAGGTTACTTTATAATCCTCATATACTGGATTAAGAATTGGAATTAAAATTTAGGTTGTCAAGTTGAAATGTATTCCTAAGTAATGGCACATTCAGCATTTTTCAGAAATTTTAGCAAATGCTTACAGAATAAATGCATCACAGAATACCCGGAGTTGGAAGGGCCAGTAATTTGTCCCAAAGACTCCTAACTGGACCATTCTTGTAAATTTTCAGTGTGATGTCAAAAGGCATATTCCAGAAATAGTTCATCCTCTGCCAAAACTAAGTAATCTCAAAGATGCTCATCAGAATTTTTCAAATGTCCTTAAGAATGGAGCAAGGTATTTTCCCATAGCCTTTTCTCATAAAATGCTAATGAATTCTGACTCATTTTCTGAAAGAAAGAAAGAAAGAATAATAATCAAAGAAAGGAATTCAGCCAGAGGCAGATGTTTTGCATGGAATAGTTCAGCCTAGAAGTTATTCTGACAAAATGGTGAGCAGTCAAACACAAGGTTTTGTAATGACACATGTGAAACTAGACAAAAACCATATTAGCAGTTTTGCACATCTGTTACTATAGACAACATTAAAACATTTCATTTTACAGTGAACCCCTGGAACGCTGCAGGGGATGGGTCTGGGCAGGCCACGGAAGTAATGAAATCTGTTAACATATAAAAGGCATGAATATTCAATCAGGCCCCACCCACAGCCACGCCTCCTCTACTAATGAGCTCTAGAGGGTGGTCCTGGGACCACTGTGTGCTCTGTAGGGCCTCAGGAAAGCAAAGCAAGTTCCTTTTGCCCCTTCCTGGCAGGGGAGCACCGGGGAATTGAGGAGGGGGGAAACCCTGCGGCCGCCTTGTCCCTGCAGTGAGTCCTAGGCTTCTGCTGTCGCAGAGGTGGCGGTGGGCTTCCAACCAACAACGGAGCTCTGTTAAACCTCCATGCAATGGTAGTCGGGTGAGGAGCCACCGCAGGGCTGTGCGCCCCCCAGGTGGAATGCAGGGAGCTCATAGATCGTTTTCACATTGCATCAGGCAGATGGGGAATTGGCAAAAAAGGCAAACTGTGTTTGAACCTGAGGGGTGCGGACCTTGCGGTGCTTGGGGCTCGGAGCGGGAATCCAGCTGCCCATGCCCCCCATCCCGCACGCAGGGAGGAGCTCAAGCTGTGGGCTACACTGGGGAGGAGGCGTTCAGCTGGGCTACACCTCACCAGCCCTGGCCCTGCCGCTCCCAGGACAGTGCAGGTGTGCGCAGCAGCTGCCATAGGCACGCTGAGGCTTGCGTTAGGGTTACCGCTGGTTAGGTAGGGTTACAGAGCTGACGCCGCCACTGCCAGTGGACACAGCTGGCAGCTGTGTTGCTGAGGCAACACAACTGGGCTAATTCTGCTGCCTGGGGAGGCAAGCGTTTGCTTTTAATCAGTGCCTTTTAATTCATTCCCCTTAGTTAAACTGTGTGCTATGTTTTTACTGTGTATGGAAGTTTTGAACCCAGCTACAGCCACACTCCCTGGGAAGCAGCCTTTGAAACTCCACTTTAAACATGTGGGCTGCGGCTGTGCACGTAATCAATGGTTCCCCGTGTACCAGTGGAGTAGAGCACAGCTTTCACAGCGCCCGCTCCGTGTGCCACATGTATCGGTCCCTGTTTCTTTGTTTGGTTGGCTGTGTTGTTTGGGAGTTTGGGTGAAGTTGCTTTGTTTGGGGTATTTTCCCTCCCCGCACTGTGCAGCGGTGCCACCCAGTCTGTACTGGCAGCTGCACTGCCTCTCCCCACAAGGGGACCCTGCCATGGCCCTGGCCGCCCTCTGGCTGCCCCTTTGCAGGGTCTGATGCTTCCCTGCACCAGCTGACAGGGACACTGAGTGATGCTGGGGCTCCTTAGAACGTGCAGGCTGTGACGTAAGCAGACTGCAATGTGCCATCCCAGGGAGGGCTGCAGGTTTTCCCTGCAGCTCCACTGCTGTGGAAAACACAACATGTTTCCCTCTCGCACTGGAAGGAGCTGTTCCTGTGGCAGCTGGGAACTGGTGATGGGCATGGTGTTTTTTGTTGTTCTTTGGGTTTTTTAAGGTTTTGCAGTCAGCAAACCCCGCTCCCTCTTCCAGGACAACGTTGAACGCTGGGGACAGGGCAGCATTGCCAGTGCTGGGGGACCCTGCTGTCTCCGGCCTCAAGGTGGTGCGGAGGGAGCACTGGCGCTGCCCCCTGGGTGCAGGAGGTGAGAGCCGTGGGGCTGCCCTTTCCTTTCACCACCTCGGCAACAAAGGGTGCTGTGGGAGGATCCGCAGGGGCTGCTAAGGTGGCGGGAAGGTGCCTCTCGCTCTCATGCATAGACACACACAATCCCGGCATCTTCCTGCAGCCCGGTGGAGAATAATTCCAGCCCCGCAAACACCCTGAGGGCCTCCATTGCCTCCGTGGCGTCCACTCGTAACCACTCCGGCAGCGGTCCTGACTCCATGGCAGTGGTGGCAGTCCTCTTTCCCCTTAAACAGTGCAAATGGAGGGCACTCAGAAAGTGTGAACAGCAGGGGTGGTGGGCTTAGCACAGCACAGTGTGGGCAGCCACCTGCCATCCGCAGGGGATGGGGGGAAGGTGCCTCCTCCTCCTGCTCTCTCACACAGACACACACAATGGCAGCCCTGTCTCCCCATCTTGCATCCCAGCGGAGAACAGTGCCAGCCATGCAAAAGCACACCTTTACAGTAAATGCATCCTGGCCGGGCTGGACCAGGCTGCGCAGTGTGCAGCTCCCTGCCCTTGCTGCCCTCAGTGGCTCCTGGGCAGGGCTAATTTGCCTATTCATGAGCGCATTACATATTCATGAGTTGAGTGAGTTTGCGGTGCAGACTCATGGTATCTGCACACACACGCGGATACACAACTCACGGAAAAATAACCTGCAGTTAACTGAAACTGTGAATATGTGGACCATGAACAAGGGGGTCACACTGTATTAAAAAGACAAACCTATTCAGTATCCTTTTCTGTTCTAGATTTCAGAAGCAGGAAGCGGATATCCTCATATCACATAAGAATCATAAAGTAACCTCCTATCCATTAGTAACTCAGGTGGAGGTGTTACCAATGTAGAAGACTTCACTAGTTTTAAGTGAGCACACCTTCAGGAAGGGCAAATAACATGGCTTACATTTACTGGAGACCAGCAGACCTGACAATAGATCTAGGCAAAGTGATTGGAAATAGAAGGAATTAAGGACAGAAATACAATGTGTTGTTAGATAGGCATATTCAAATGAAGCCGACCTGGATACAGCACACTTCTGTGTTAAGGCAGAAGAAAGTGATGTATCTGGGGAGCGGGAGATGGAATCTCAGAAAACAACACTGATAGAAGTTACGAAATCATATTGGACAATCAATTCAACATGAAGTCCAAGCACCACACACTGTGACAAAGCCAAACAAGACCCAAATGTTCATTACAGGCCTTGAACCTACAAGAAACTGAAAAGTGAACTGAACCTGGCCAATGATTTTAATTAGACTGAAACTGGAAGAACACATACAGGATAGCTGTCCTTGTTCTTAAGATCATGCTGAAAAATTCGAGAGGGTACAGTAAAAAGCCATGCAAATCACTTGAACACTGATAAAAATGCTTTAGAGAGCCTTAAAGAGCTCAGTCTGTTTAGTTTATGAAAATTGTGAGGCAGCATGGTTTTGCTATGCAAGTGCCAGAAAGGGAAAATGTCACATACTAAAGAGCTCTTTAATCTAATGAAGAAATAGAAACAAAAGAGGGGAACTGCAGTCAGACAAACTTAGATTTAGAACTTTTAAAAATTTGAGAGTGGAATTAGGAACATACTCTCAAGCCAAATGATAGATTTGCTCATCCATGTTTTCAAATTAAGACTAGAGGACTTTCTGCAAAATAAATGCAAATTACTGTGTGCCCAGAAACAAGATTAATACAGAATAAATGCCTGAAATTTCTTAGACTACAGTCACATACAAAAATTGATTAAAAAAATAACCATTTCTTTATACTTAAACTCTATGAATCCATTACCTCTCAAAAAATACTAGTGAAAGGTGGAGCTATCAATCACCAGTAACTGATTTGCATAACTCTCACCACTCCCATTTCTTTTAAAGTAAAGTGCTCACTGTAGTTATGCTGCATACTTATTTCATGATTATGCTCTATTTGTTCATACTTGGTCACTCAATTTCAGCACTTATCCATGAATTTTTATCCATGCCTGCCCCTTGACAAGGGGTGATTCCAAAGAAAAACAAACAAGAGGAACAAACAAAAAACCACCTGCACACTCATAAATTAAAACTTGAATTGTCCTACAACCTGCTGAAAACACCATTTCCCCATGTGATGCTGGAAATCAGGGAGTTGTGAAGGGACTACTAAAAATAAGTTCTTTGCACCTTATATTCAAAGACTTTGATGACTGAGACATTAGCAACCATCATATTTAGCAGAAATGCAACATTAGCTCAGAAAACACTCATGAGAGCTCCAAGTCCAAGTTAGGCAAACCCTACAAAGAATGCAAACTTCACTTTTACTCCTAATGTGGGTCAGATATACACACGAGAAAGTACATACTTTCACAGTAGTATTGTATAATGCTTCTTACCTGAAGGGATTTTGGCATCTGAAATACACTGGTGCCTCCAAAAGCTAATGGCAGATCTTTGTCTGTTCTGCAGCCGACATAACCTCTCAGCTAGCCCGCCCCTGCAGAGAATGAAGGAGTGCTCAATTTTGCCAGCAATCAGTATTCCTGTATTCAGGTACTCAAGTGACAAGCCATAGGACATATGTATATGTATATATATCCTTTTAGAGACAGAATGATATAGTAAAATTATGTTTTGCAGATTAGTTCTCTTAATTTTGATTTTCCAATGGATATACACCCAACAAAACATACAATTACAGTCAATACACACAATATTTTCACTATATTTTGGTGTCCAAAATTTTCACATTTTCATTTTATGTCTCCAACATAAGGATTGTAAAAAAAGATTCTGAACTTTTCTTTGCACTTATGCATGGATCCTATTAGACACTGGAGACAACTGAGAATTCAAAACAAACCAGTGTAACCACTAGTTGTAACAGGTTGGGTTTTCTTTTCCCTCACGGATTTGTTTGTCTGTTGGCAAGGAGTGATCACAAAAATATTCTTTTACCCATACTTGACCCTATGATTCATTTCACAAGCTGGGTCAAGTGTGCAGTTTCAGTGGTCTGAACACTCTCCAAGAAGAAATTAATTTAGCATTCCCAAGGTGAGGAGCAGAGGAGTGGCATCTAGTACAAATACACTTAAGGTAACACTAAAGCAATTCTTACCCCTGGATTCAAAGCCAGAAGACATAATTTCTCATTTTGAGAACAAAAAGATGTATGTGTTGGAAGCTGTCTTTGGGCTACCTCAAAGAGCCTTGGACTAGTGTGAGGGTGTTTGAACACTTTTCTGTGGCTTCAAAGAAGTTATTTGCATAAAAATCTACTCCATTCTTTTCTTGTAGTGTAAGTTTTTCCACAACAAGTACTATTAAATTGTTCCATAAAGATTTCTACTAAGGTGAAATGTATCTTCGAGTTAAACTGGTTTAGTAATCTTAGAGAGATAACATTCAACCACCTCACAACTATTTGTGCACGTGAAAAGAAATTTTTGTTTAGAAACAAAAAAAGACAAATAGTTTGGTAAAGCTCACATTGCAGATGTGGAACTGGGAAGACACACCTGTGGAAAGCAAGGAGATAAAAAGACTAAGCAGAACTTCAGGTAAGTTGTAAAAAAAAATCTCTTTGGACCAGTTTCTAAGTAATTTCACCTGCAGACAAATCCACACATAATATGAAAAGTAGTTCACAGACTCAGCTGAATTTTTAATGGACTACATATATCCTTTGCAAAACTGTAACTATCACATGAATTACAGTCAACCCTCTCTACTTTGCAGTTCCCCATTCGCAGATTCACTTCTTCACAGGTATGAATTTTCCATGATTGACAAGGTCCATTTTGTGGGGCATTTGTGATGGCACCTGGACAAACTGACAGTCATGAACTCAAAGCAGACAGTCATGAATACTCAAGTTAACCCTATACGCTGTGCCGCACAGACCATCACAACACTGCTCTGCCGGCACCATGCCCACCCCGCTTGGAGCAAGGAGGCTGCGGCAGGTCCACCAGTGCCATGCCTGCCCTGCACCTGCCCCACTCAGAGCGATGAGGCTGTGGCAGGCCCACTCCACACCCAGCCCTGCTTGGAGCGAGGAGGCTGTGGCAGTTAGGTCTGCCCCGTGCCTGCCCTGCTCGATGTGAAGAGGCTGCAGTCCACCCGCATTCCCCCTGGGGATGATTTGCACAGTTAGGAAAGATTTACACATTCTCAGAGTAGACATGGTGTCTGAGACTTTCTCAGGGTAGACTGGTGTCTGAGACTGGACACCATGTGTACAACAGGTATGGCGAGACCAGGTCTACACATCTGGAGAGACTCCAGGCCAGCAGCTCGGGCAGCGTCATCCCAGCGCCAGTTTCCCTTCCCAAGTGAAAAAGGGTTTTTTCCTGGCACGAGGTAGCCATGGGCACTGGGAAGAGCCCACACAAACACTGACACACAGTGGGGTGGTGCTGAAACAGTGCTGGAGTGCACCAGGGCTGAGGGGGCAGTGCAAGCGGGCAGGGCAAATTTGGATATTAATGAGCTGCCTATATACGCAGACAGAGGGCTTCGTGGCGAGGGACCAGACCCACAGTACCATGAAAAAAGAGGGTCGTCTGTATTGGATGGGATGCCTAAACATCTTGGTAGTAAAGATCACAGAATGAACACTTTGAAATACTAGAGCCACATTTTACCCATAATCATCTGTAAAAGTTCTGTAGTTTACATCACTCCATCTCCTTTATGGCTGAAGTCAAGCAGAGAGGAGAGAAACTCAGACTCTTTCACAGGAAAAAATTCCCTAAACCCCCAAAACAAAGAACTCAACAAGCTAAAAGCCCTGCTATTTTAAGGAGGAAAACAAACACGCATATTTGGAAAATCTTGGGCTCCAGTGAAGTTCCAGGTAAGCCTAACAGGTTTACCTTCCAGGTAAACCTTGTTTAATCCTGTTTTCAAGATGGACTTTAAGGCATGGGGGCAACTACTACAGAGAAGTGCAATGGAAGCTGCAACTAATGCAGAGAAGTGCAAGGTATCAAAAGCAGCAGAGTCAAGCACAGAACTTCATGCAGGAGAACATACACTGCTGGTAACACTGTGCTTGACCACATTTCCCCCAAAACTTGAGCACTGAAACATTACCACACCACACTTATGGGCGAGACAGTTCTACAATCTCCAAGTTGTCCACCCAGTTTCTCTTCTCACCAGGGAACCATTCTCAGATGCAGATGCAATTCAGCTTGGCTTTGTGGTCTACACAAGCCATGCTGGAACAGGTAGATGAGAACTCAGGTAAGCTTAGAAATGCAGTAGTAAAACATCTTGAGATTGTTTGTTTAAGAGTTTTCTATGCATGAGTCTGCAACTGAACCCTGCAGTTGGACTGCAGCAATACACCATACAATTGGTAGCTCAGAAACTTGTTTTGCTGAAAGAAAACTGTGGAACAGGAGTGTCCTAAAGCCCTACTCCTTTCCCTCAACAGATAGAAGCCACAGAAATACATTTTCTTAGTTCAAATAATGGTAGAAAAACTTCAGATACCTGCAGAAGAGAGGAGGCATTATTGGCATACAGCCTAAATTCCCCCTTTTTATCCAAACAGCACTATGATTGCATCTAATCAGTTCCTACTCTTCTGCAAGTTCACTACTGTTCTGTGACAGGAATGTCCTGTAGCACAAAGGAAAGCAAGTTTCTGGTTTTGTGGCTACTGCACACATCACTATTCCTGTATCAAGCCTAATACGCCTATCAGGAGGGTCTCACTGAAGCTTACAACTTGGTTATTATGTCTATATTAGGGTAGCAGTTACCACAAAGGTCCATTAAAGCCAAACCGTGACTTTCTTTAGCAGTCCTCTGTGCTAAGAAAATAGACTGATATTTATTAATCATCATCCTTCCATTCACATTCCAAATGAAGTTAAAAATAGTTTAAGCTGAAAATATTACAAAACATTTTGCATTTTCTTCTTCAGTGCAGAATACAAAATATAACCACAAATGCATTTATGAGAGGTTTTCAGCTGGTCATCAGAAATGTTGTTTTTATAATGTGTTTCATACCATGTGAAATTGGAACTACACAATTCAAGGACATGCCATGCACAAAAGGAATTTCTATGGCAAGAGCAAGAGTTAGAACTTCATGGTTTGTTTCTCTTAAAAAGGTAGAAACAAAGGAGCCTAAACACCGCCCCAAATCCAGGAGGATCAACCCTCTTTTTAGCTCAAACACATAAAACAAACAAAGAAAAAGGTGCTTTGTTACATAATGTATCAGATTTGATGACAGCAGCATCTGAAATCTACTAATTCTTTTTCATACAGTACAGGTGCCCACGGTGTTAAAAACACTTGTGCACATGCTGTGAGATACTGAGAACTACACAGTCAGAGTCTAGGATGGATGTCTAGGTAAGAGGTAAGCCAACATCTGGTGTTTGTATATACACACACATATATATGAAATTAGCAGATACGTTTTGATTACTAATGCACCATTTCTGAAATCAAGGGAACCGACAAATTGTATAGATATAACAACAACTGCAATTTAAGATGCATGCTTTACTGACCAGCACTTTGAACTTGCCCCAAAAATGTTTTAATGAGAACAAATTGAACACATTTAGCAAATTGTTAATCCAAAAGCTGTTCAGTGAAGCCAAACTGCTCAGACACAATCTCCACTGCCCACAACCTTTTTATTTTTAATCACAAAACTTTCAGTATGACTGTTTTGTTCCTTTAATTCCCTAAAGGCAGACAGATTTAACAAGCAGCAATTTATGTCCTATTTCCATACTAAAATTGAGCTTGTTGAAATAGTGTATTTAAAACAACTCATTGCCCTTACTGTCCATGTGCAACAATATCCATGTGAAAGACAGCTTTGATGATTGTAATAAAGCTCAGAATCCTGTACAAAAGCTCAAGTTTCTGGTAGTTGCCCCTTCCCACAAACTTTAATAGCAACACTGAAGACTTTATGCCACCGTGTGACAACTATCACCAAAAGGTAACACTGAGCCTGATCTGTGACTCTCAGACTGCAGGTCCCTATCTCCCTACCCCAATGAGGCTAACAGAAAACAAAAAACCCCCACAAAACCAAACAACATTGCTGGCACAGGGAGCTGCGTGGCCACACCCTGGGCACTGCGAGCAGCAAGTCCGGGCCGGTGTGGGCAGGCAGACCGGTCCACCAGCAGTCCGTGCAGTGGCTTGGGAGGTGGGGTGGGGGAATTCGCATATTCATGACTGCCTACTTTGAATATTCATATGTGTTAGGTCATGCATGCGCAGTCCTGAAACGGGCCTCCTTAATCGCTGAAAAATCACACCGTGAGGATGTAAAGCCACTATCTGGGAGGTGCGAAGTGGAAAAGGGCTGACTGTAATTCAAAAACTAAAGGTTACACAAATATATATTCCCGTCTCAGGACTGGGTAATTTCCCTCTTTTCACAGCATATACGAATCTCCTCTCATATTTCCACATTAACTGGTGAAGGAACTGATTTCTGCCACACTCAGCTGTCCCTTTCCACTCCATAGGGCACTTGCTAAAGAAGAAAAAGGACCCCCAACTATGCTGGCATTTAATTTGTCAACCCTGCAAACCCAACAGCCAGTTTACAACTTGCAGAACAATGAGCAACACTGAATGATGACAGTCACTACCACATGCTACTTTAGTGTAAAAAATTGCACAGGTACGTCTGAAAGACATGATTAACACATGTTGGCTGCACAAGTCTCCTCTGCAGAGGCCCACCTCCTGTCCAGCACAGAAGAGAAGCTCTTGACTTCATGAGGTAACCAGGGACCAGAAAGAGCAATTTTAGCTTCACAGATCAGCCCCACTCAAGTCCTGAGTCAACAACAGATTCATCAGCTTTCACCTTGGATGAACCACCATTACCATGATCTCTGGTATTATTCTGTACCAGATGCTGGATTTTCTCACAAACCAGTTGCTCACATTTCAATGCTCTGATCTATTGTACCCATCCAGAGAGAGGTTTTTTATATACTAGTCAAATCAACAAGGCAGGCATACACAAAATCTCTTCTAGAGCCTTAAGAATTCAAGGATTTAAGAGTTCAATAAGCCAAAAGTCTTCTCAAGTCTGTGTGGTCTCTCACCACTCTTCTTGCAGTTGTTCCACAAAGGAAGTTAACTACACAAAGCATATGTGGAACAAACACACCATTTTTGTGATTCCCCACAGCACAGTGAGAAACAGAGGTAGCTTTTAGCAACTGCATTAGACAGAACTGACCATCTAGAGGCTTTACAGTGTCTTCAGCTATGATTCTATCCAGCATATACCAGAGACATTCTCAATACCACCTTTAACAATTCAACTTTTGCCAGAAGTGTCTGGACATTATACCACAATTATTCCCATAAAGTAAAAATAGTTCTCTGTCAAACATCAAAGCTTCATCATTCCTGTGTAGTGGGATTTGGTTTCCAGGTCCTAATTGCTTCAGACAGTACAGAGAAAGATGCAAGAGGGATTACAGATGTAACTGCTGAGAACAGGGTGGGTGAGCACTTTCTACATCTCCTAAGGCCTCTGGTGAAAGACTTTAAATAAAACTATATAGGTAGTTGATTTTCCCATGACTCTACTAGGCAAGTTCTCACAGAAAATATTTGAAATAACTTATGAATGTCTTCATAAATAGGTAATCTTTTGGGGCTTGCTTCTTTCATAGTTTTCCCAGCATTGATCACCCCTTCTTACAAGCCACTGAAAAAACCCCACTATCACCACAGCTGAAAAGTTTACCACAGCTCTCTGGCTCTTCAGACTCCTTAAGAGAAAATAATTATTTCAGATTGTTCTAGCTCTCTTACAGCAGAAGCTCTAAGCAGAAGTAAGATGATTTAATAAGAGCCTTCATAGAAGTAAGTTATCCATCCTCACAAGCTAAGGGAAGAACCTTGGAAGGTTTTGAAGGTCTTGCCTTGCCTGAGCAGAAATCTTGCACAGAAACAAGCACAAACTCCAAAGGCACCAAAATCATTTCTGTCTGATGGGGAAAAATGCACCCTGTTAAATCATTCCAATCAATAAGATACATGACACGTGAAGTGCAAAAGTCTGTCATCTTAACGAAAGTGAGTTGTTTGGGTTTCTTTTTTTTTATGAAACATGTTTCCAGGGTTTTTTCCCCCCTATTAACACCAAACACTTGGCCCAGAAACCTTCCACACTCTTTAAAAAAATAAAACACATTTTAACTTTCACTAAGTCCCAAATAATTGTACTGTGTACATTGCCAGTGGTACATCTGTTGTGTATTCATGATACTCTTCATTTCTATTCTCCTAACCCAACAAGAAATTCCCTAGCAAGGAAGACAATCCAATAGTTAAAATTAACATAAGAACACGACCATCTAAGGGACAGTCTGTTGCTGTTACACCCTCATACTACTTCTGGATGCACGCAAGAACGAATAGCCCCAGTTTTAGAGTAAAAGTCTGCTTCATTTGTGCCAGCTTCCTCTTCCCTTGGCAATATCCCTTATTTTCAGAACTTCAGTTGGCCTCATGTGAAAACTGTGCTTCATTTTACTGCACATACTACCAGGACATTCTGTAATTTTCTTCTCTTTTGATAACACAAGACCATTTTAGCTGATCAAATCTGTAAGTGGTTTGCATACAAGTAGATATAAGATAAATAAACAGAATTTCCCAAGATTTTTGTTTTTACTCTTAATCTAAAAATGGCCACTCAAGTACTAAAAACAGGAACTAAAAAGCTAAAGCAGCTATTCTTTGTAACTAAAAGTTCTTGCAACATGACAGGTTTAGAGAGAGAGTTAACATTATATAACTTCCTACACTGAAACAGACTTTTTTTTAATGGAATAAAATCCTACTGGAAAAAGCAAATAATGCATAAAACCTTTAAGAAAGACTTACTTGTAGACAAGAAAGGCTGAGTGCCTGCATTTTTAGTTTTATTCTTTATAAATACTGAATCAACCCCATTATTTGTTTAACCTACGTAACAAACGTTGAGACCTGCAATAGTCTTTATTTCTCCCTTCTTTCACAAGGGAACTTTGAAAGACTTGGAACTAACACAGTTTAGACATTTCACCTCATAGCATTAACATGAATTCCAAATCTATAAAGAAGAGTGCCCTGAAAACTTATTTGCAATATATACTCCCTCCCCTCAAGTTTGCAAATCACTTGCACAATTTCCCATGAAGTGCCGACTCAAGCTAAGAAACTGAAACTTTGTGATGGAATAAAAGAGCAGGACCATCTAAACCCAACACCTCTTGATCCCGATCACCAAGGCAGTTCATCTCAGTATCAAGTACAGTCATACCTCAGTTATTTGCACTGTTACATTGAAGGAAATTTTTCCCGCTGTCTTTACTCAGTTATTCACAGAGCGGCGCAGTCCTGCACTGCCACAGCGGGCGGCCTCGGCCGGCCCTGCCAGGAGTCAGGAATTCTTTAACTGTAACACAGGGACCCACGTGGGACTCTGATCCAACCATTCTGGCCACAGCAGCCAGCCTGGACTTGCCAGCGCATATGTGAGCGTGCAGATATTCGTAGCCGCACACCAAGCACTCCTGCCAGTGCTAGCTGCTGCAGTTAACGGGAAAAAAACCCACTCCCACATTCCTCGCAGCCATAAGGAGGCCGGGATGTGCCAGTGTTCCAAAGTCGCCATATTTCCACATTAATGTCCAGACCGTATGCACAGATTAAAGGTTCTGCGGGACCTGCGGGAGACCTGTAATCCACAAATACAGAGGTATGACTCTACCACTAGTAGCACTAGCTGGGAAAATTGTATTACTCCTACTGCATCCANGAGGTATGACTCTACCACTAGTAGCACTGGTACCACTAGTAGTTGGTAACTAGTGAGTTACCAACACACTTAGCTCACAGGTGCAGTACAAGGACATTTATCTCTCAGCACACCTGGGAAAATGGTATTACTCCTACTGCATCCGTCAACAATTATGTTTAAATAAAGGAAAACAGCTACATAAGATAGAATATAATAGTATGTTTAAGGTGAGGATGTCCTGCAGCAGTGGCATGGATAGGTGTGAATTAGAGATGATATACTTTGCCTCCTGCATGACAGAGTGACACCTCCTAAAACACCTGCTTGGCATCAACATCCCTGAAGGGCAAACACCACCATACAGACTACCTGCTCTCCCCTAGGAACATTGGTAGAATGAAGAATAATATTCATTTAGAACACTTTTGAAAAGAAAAACTAACATTACAGGGGACACAAAGACATATGAGAATTCGGCAGTAGACAGGGGAGGGAAGGAATTGCTTCTGTCACATTTCTCATCTTCATACACCAATCATTTTCCAAAACCTCATTTAACTACTACCAAAGAAGAATTGCAATATGGCTTTTTGAATTTGGCACACCATAAGCAATATTGGATATTGCATATGTTCATCTGGGCACAGAGATAGGCTTCCCATTTTATTTACACTCAAAGGTGGTGAATTTACACATGAATTTCTAACATTATGGATCACTAAAATAAATTTTCATGATCTTGATTAGCTTACTTCTGAAGATTTCTGTTGGTTTGGTTAAATCTCAATTTTCATAGTGTATGACAATTGCATCTGTAATAGACTCAAAAATTGGTACTCTTCTCTCCCATCCAAGCAACTACCCATTTTCATTTAAGAACCTGGAGGAGAAGACAGTAGAAAGGAAGTTACTTTAATTTTTCCATACAGTGTTATGGCTCTTTTCTTTGTGTTTTTTGTTTTGTTTTGTTTCATTTTGGTTAGGATTTAGGGGTGAATGTTAGGGAGTTTTCTTTGAGGTTGAGTAGAAGAACTTAGCCACTGAGGTAACTGAGACATACCTGCAATCAGGTAAGACAAACATAAATGCAGATTGCAGGATGCCCAAAAATTTTGAACTGTACTGTTACACATAGTATAAGATTTTCACAGAAAATATAAGCCAAAAGTTTTTTAAAGTATTATCTCCACTCTTAAAGATTGCTGTTTGATGTGAGTAAAATTAAGAGACAAAAATATTTTCTTAAAAGGGGAAAACAAAACAGCAGGAAGCCTACTCTACCTACATCGGGACATCCATGAAATAAATGTACTCAGTACTGTCTGAATTTGGAGTTCAAGCAAACTGCACAGAAATTCACATAGGAAGGTGGCAGCTCTACCACCTGCATCATCTCTGTTCAACCCATGCTTCCCCAGGCACCAGCCTGGAAATAAAGAGCCCAGCTAAGCAGAGACTCTCAGCATTCTTTCTAGACTCAGGTGGGATGCATTT